>JAMKCH010029789.1:0-17477 GCA_023653785.1 Ophioderma brevispina | reverse complement strand
TACTTATGGCCATCTGTAGCATAGCACAGGAATGGTGTGGGTGGCTCAGGCATCCAAAAAAAAGACTGCAATGAAAATAAGGACGTTTCATATGAAGTCCCATGGGTTAAATCCTGTTTTGCTACAAACGTTTATATTGGGTTTATAAAAAAATGTTTCTCATAACTTTCATATCAATTCTTTCAGTAATCATAGTGCAGTCCCAAATATTAACTCTATTTTGGGGTAGTATCTGTAATTCGATTTTTTTTTGTACACATTACGCAGTAGCTAGATTATGCATTACTTGTACACATGTACACAGTATGCATAAGCTAAGCCTACAATGCAAGTTTACATCGTGCACTGGACCATTTATTTTGTATTTACTTCCATTAAGGTAGGATTTATATCAAGTTCTTAAATAGCTGTGAAATGTAAGCAATTTCATTGGCTGATGCCTGGGTTCAATTCGATTCAATTGAACCCGGTAGTACGCGCTGCGTATTGATGTTATTTTGTAGGTTGAAGCACGGCGTCATACTGCGTTTTGATCGTTGCGTTCACCGGGTGTGTTTCGATTGTTGTCACTGGGTGGTGCAGTCCTTTCTTGTTGTATTAAAAGCCGTAAAACCATCGCGAAATTGAGGTTAAAGATACTTAAATGATAATGCTGTTTAATAATGAGAATAAATGTATGATTTTGGGAACCTGTACGCTCTTTACGACGAATTGAAACCCGCGACACCATTTTTGTTTGCGTGGAAAGAACTCGGCCTCCGGAACTCGTTCCTCCCTTAAATATGGTATCCTCCTTGGGTCATGCGTCGTAAGGAGAGTACCGTTTCCCACAATCATACCTTTATCTCTTACTTATTAGCTATTATGCTCCCCAGAGAAGTCATTATAAAGTCATTTACTCAACCAATTCCATTTCAAACTTGTTTCTTATAAAGAATAAGCACTATATTCCAAGTGCTAGTTTCATCTCTTATGGATTCCTTTTATTTTTAAAAGAAATTCCCTATTTTGAAAGTAATAAAGTCCTTTGCCAAGAGTTAAGCCCTTTAATTTCCACACTTCATGAGGTAGTTGTTAACCAAAGTATCTAAATTATCTTAGATTTTTTTAATAAATGTGTAATTTTTAGAATATTTTTTTTAATTTAAACACTAATATAGGAACACTTTTCTTCAACATCTTCTAATTTTATAATTTGATTTTTTTTGTATAAATTTTGTTTTTTAAGGTGGCGTGGTTCCGATCGTCTTTGAGACCCCCCCAATTTTTACGCCGAAGTAGTAAATCGATTTTGATATCATATTAAAGGTCGTATTTTTCTCATTGTCTCGTCCTGAAGTTTGAGCCCTTAACATCCATTTCTTCCCAACATATAAACCAAAAAAAACGCAGTTTTAATGGTTAACCATTAAATATAGCACAGTAATTGAATAGAGCTTTTGCAATATGCATTATTGCTTCTACATCAAACCTGCAAGTTTGTTTCCCACGTACGTTGATGGGGCATCTGTGCAAGTGCCAGGCTCTCATTCAAGTAGAGAACACATTAACATTAATCGGAACAAGCACCTTTACGATTGAAAGTGTTCAGTTCTTTTTACCAATGAATTCTTAATGTTGCATTTCAGATCCCAGCATCTTTGTTTGTTTTTTGGTTCACTATATAATCCTCAAGAAAAGGTTATTTGAAAAATTTCAGTTGATTCTGATTGAGCATTTTGATATTATGAGCACATTGTTCATATCACGCTGCCCCATAGGACACTTGTGTTTGCATTTCTGTCCGTTTCACAGACAGAAAATACAAAATCACAAATTTCTTGTACATACTGGCGCACGTAAGATTTTGGCACACATACACTTAACTATTAAGTGGTTGCAGATGATTAAAACTCTCAACTTGTTTGAGGTAAGTTGGGGGATGAGGCTGTGGATCACAAAAGCCCTTTAAAGAGACAACTGGGCACATTGAAAAATAGTGCGCCCTCAAAGATTTTCAAAAAGCGATTTTTTGCATGGTGTAAACAGCTTTTATATACAAAAGCCCCCTCACCCGAAATAATTAAGACCAAATCAGCTTCCCCCTATGGGTAAACGGAACGATTTTGTATTGAGCGGCGCCGGCGACGCGAAATTCAGCTGACGACGACAATTTTGGTTTTAACCAAACACGAACGCCGTTATGCATGTTCTCACGCTATGTACACTGTTTGGCCGGTCTAGACCTTTTGTGGTTTTAATATCAGTGAGTACGAGTCAAAAATATCTGTAATATTCCAATTTGTTGATAAAGTTATGGAAAACTTAAAAATTGGCCCTAACAAATTACCGGGATGTCTTTATCCTCATATCCAATGTCTCCTATAGTTTGGTGTATGTTAGTTTTATGGGTAAAATATATCTCTGTTATTCCACTGGCCTATAGGACTATCATTGAGAGCAAATTGAAAGAAATTCATTTATTTGTGAAAAATGATGCCAGTGCCGTTAAGATTGGCATTCTAGCATTCCCAGAAAAAAAATCATGAAGGACAACAAATAGATTCAAATTTTAAGTAATCAGTACCAGAGATATTTCTAATCTTGAGTCATGTATTACAACTGGCAAGTTCACACTCAAGAGGTTCCCGATTCCTAGTTACAGCTTTGGGGGGGGGGTTAATGTGCGGCATATGCTGTGAAGACCTACAGGGGACCGCCTTGGGACCCCGGTGGGGGGCCAAGGGGCGAAGCACAGCAGAGGTGGCATTCTAGCATTCCAGAAAAAAAAAAAATCATGATTTTGCCATCTTTTGAAGATGAAAAAGTAGGGTTCCGAGCACAAATTTCACAAAAATCTGGCTGTTTGAAGTTACAAAAAAACTATGCCTTTTCCTTTGTTTCTCTACTCATCTCTTTTCTTCTTCCTTTTCTTTCTCTTCCTCTTCTCCCTTCCCTTTTCTTCTTTTTCTCCTCTCCTCTTCCCTTTCTTTTTTCCCTTTCTTTTTTTTTTTCTCGTCACCCTTTATCCCCTTCTGATTTTTTTGTGTGGGGGGCAGCCTTGCCCTCCCCCAACTTGTTACACTCACTGCCAGTTGGCATCATATGCCCAAAATATTTTGCCCCTTACCGTAACCCAATCGGTTAAAAGCACCTTCGGGTATAAGCCCACCCCCAATGTTTAAAGAAAATACAGGAGCTAGCATACACTCAAGTATAAGCCCAGGGGGTAATTTTAGCATTCACGAAACAATGTGGCAGTAAATTACACAAACAAAAGCACATTTTTAACAAAGAAATTCTATAGAGCTATTAAGTAGCGCCAATGTTGCTATAATAACTTTGAGGCATGTGATGGAAAAATTGAACTTAAATGGTTTAATATCTGCTACAAACTAAGTGCTACATTAAATGTTATCTGGTGAATAATTTGTGCTCTATGAAATTAATATTGTCAATTTTGTATCTGATATTTGCTCCCAAGTTCTAGCCCTCCCCGGGTATAAGCCCACCCCTATTTGAAGTAAGAAGGAAAAATTTTCCATTTAGGGGGGTGGGATTATAACCGAGGTGTACGGTACTTCCCTTGACTGTATGCAGATACATTGAAAACCCTACTCTATAGTAGAGAGGTAGAGAAAAATTAGAAAATTTTTAATATTTAAAGGCACTATCAGTGATTTGCTAATCAGAAAATTGAAAAAAATAATCAAAAATAGATTTTTGCAGGTCTGTAACAAAGTACAGGTACCCTAACATTACCATGCAATGAATAAAGCCCAGAAATAGCTAATAAGTACAAAAGCGGTTATTTAGTCATTAGTGTCCGAACGGACACTTCCAAAACTGTAATTGAATGGAGAGTCTATCTTTGAACACTGCCGTTTTCCTTCCTTTTCTTGTTGATTCTTTAGTTGTAAAGTAACTTATGAGGATTTCTAGAGCTTATCCTCACTTTTAAGCTATTTCTGCAATTTAAAAATATTTTGTCTCATCTGGATGAATCCACTGATAGTGTTTAATGGACATATTGGTATGTCAACTTTTACTACTTTTATTAGCTTTAGTATAAACACATGAGAATATTTTTTTCAATGTAAGACAAATATTGTTAGCCTTATTTGTACTTATTTAAGGAAATGATGTACAAGCTATTTCTAATCCGATCGGAGGCATAGCCAGGTTAATTGTCTGGGGGGGGAGTTGCAGGACATGCCAAAAAGGGGGGACCTGGCCCCAACCCCAGGACCATAAAATTCATTTTCCTATTAAAGTACTTAGTTCTTTTCTTTTTTAAATGGTCTCATGATTTTTGTGTGTCGCCTGCCTTAAGGCGCAAGATACATAAGATTCACTTTGTCCACTTAGTATCCCTAAAGTAAGTTTCCTCTGTGAAAATTTTTTAAAGAAGCTGATTTAAACTAACAGGGGTCAAAATTTTAAAGTGGTCCACTTCATGTGAAAAGTATACCAAGTTAATAGTTTAAGCATAAGATTCCAAAAAGGTATAGGTTTGTATACTATATGCGGCCGCCGCCGAAGTTTTGGAGTTATAGGCTACAAACAGCAAAAATCAATAATAAAGGATCATTTTCAGTTGTACAGGGTCAAATTTAAAAATTACTCCAATTGACAAAAAGGGTGCAAATTATAGATGGAAGCTCATAGGATAAAAAATAAGGAATAGTTTTGAGTGTCTAATGACGTATTACCGAAGTGGGGGGGAAACAGGGTCAAGCCCCATTGAATGCAAGGATGTTGACCTTTGGTGCCCCCTAAATAGGGAACTAAGCATTAAGACAGGCAAAAATATTCCTTATTTAATCCTATGAGCTCATCAATAATGGCCACCATGTTTTATCCAAATCGGAGTTAATTTTACAATTGACCCGACAACTGGAAATTACGTTTTTATGATTTTGCTTGTTTTGAGCCTATTACTCCAAAACTTTCAAAATGTAAATATTTGCCTCAATTAAAAAAAGCTAAAAGGATCAATGCACTTATCATAAATGGATTTGTTATGCGATTTACACTACGTAGCACCAATACACAGAAAGGAAATAAAAGTGGGAAATAATTTGGAACGGATATGCTTGTCTTCTTTAGGGGATAGTTTTGTTATTTGTCTGTTCTTAATCCTACCTTTTTCTCACTTTTTCAGGCAGAGACTTAATCACTTTTCGTCTGTCTGTATGATGTCTGTCTGCATGTCTGTTGCAAAGCTTGGGTACAATTTATCTGGAGTTGCGTAAGGGCTACGACGATGATGTATCTTGTTGGAAGGAAGCAGGGTGTTGAGTTCTCGACCTGCCGTTAGATTTTTGGGCGTAAAATATGCTGAATGTCCCCGCACGAATGTGTTCGGAAAGGACTATGAACTGAGCAGCGTCGTTCGTCCCGTCCGTCCATCCTCGATCCGTACCGTGATAAAAAATTGTTACCAATATGTTGTACAAATTTATCTAGAGTTCTGTAAGGGGACGAATGATATAACTTGGTGGGAAAGAGGGTTGAAGAGTTCCGGCATGATAAATTTTGGGGATATAAATATGCTAATTAAGTATTCTCTCTAATGTTATAATTTCCAAAAATGTTCCTGCAAGGCTGTGTAAAGTTTTCTGAGTTCCATAAGGCCTATAGGGTCAATTCAACAAATCAAGTACTCCATCCACCTCTGGATTTCTTTTTTTTGGGTATTGAAAGATATTCATGAGAAACTAAAATCCTGAAAATTTGAGCTCTGGTACATCCTTTCGTTTTCCATGCTACAAGCAATTTTCAAATTGAGGGGGGTCACCTCAAAAACATGTACTGAGTGATAATTATTTTCAGAGGGCCATAAGTCAAGAACTAACACCCCTCAGATCCTTCAAACTTGGCATTCTGGATTACCTTTTGCTGCGGATGCGAAATGTATCAGAAAAAAATGCCCTTGCTCCATTAAAAATTGTCAGAGTTCAAAGGAAAATTTCGAATTAAGGCACAGTGAAGGCTTTCTCCGAAATACAGGGAAAAAATGTTTTCATCATGGTGAAGCACATTTAATTAGCTTAATCTGCATATCTTATGGCAAAAAGTTACCATTTAATAAAAAGAATGTATCTCCACTACACAATATCCTATTTTAAAAAACTTGAGCTGTCAAATTAAAGCCCTTGCAAAAATCTGAGGCATGGACTTCTGGTTACATAGAGATGTAGGGGTTGTAAACGTTCTAGTACTAGACCCCCCTGGGTACTGCTTACGGATGACTAATGATAGTCACTGGATCATGTAGTATGCGCGTACTTGGCAAGAGTGGTAAAGTCAGTGGACGTTAGATAAGTACCAAGTATAAACACTGAAATATCTGTCAAAATATAGACACCAAAGGAGGAACTAGCTTTCCACCTGACGTCCGTACACCCAGGGTAGATAGCATAATCAGTCCAAATGGCATACATACAAAATAATGCCATATCCATGAGAAATACGTCTTAGCCATTGTGAGTTTGAACCGGGAAGTACTGCAGCCGGACATACAACCAATTACACATACTAGAGTTTTCACATAATGAACACTTGTGTGTTTGTAAATGATAAAAGGGTATCGTGCCTATGCACAAGGTTATTTTAAATTGACAACTAACGGAAATTGTCACAAAGTAAAGGAAAGGGAATATCCATCACGTGGTCTCTGATCATGTTGTCCGCTTGCCATGCAATCAAGTTAACAAGGGGAGCGCACTGTAAAGGTTGCAACGAGAGATTGGAGGTACCCAAAATATCGTGTCAAATAGTTAGTTCATATGATTAGACACAGTAGATATCTTCCCCCCTACCTTGTATTTGGCTACAGAAAGAAATGTCTTAAAAGAGAGAAAAAAGGTTGATCTGATTTGCTCATATTTCAATGTAAAACTAGGCCTGAATTTTGTATTTGTCTATAAGAAATTAGAAATTTCCAATTTTTGTACCAAGAACATTCTTAGCTTAATACTTTTAGATTGTGATATTTTTGATGAAAGCTTTACATCAGGACAAAAACAGTACTGTTAAATTTTTTTAGGGACACCTATAATGTGAATCTCTCGTTTGCACCTTTAAAGTATCGACATAAAATTCCCCCAAATATTCGCACAATAACAGCCTCAAGGAATAAGAATTCCAAATATTGCCTACTACAGTTTGTGTGAAGTGTCGTCATACTTGAGTTTTGCATTCCATTAGTTGTTTTGAGCAGGCAACTTTATTTGCGTACATATTATGCTATGATTCCAAAAAAAGCACAGCACGGACGATTCATGGCTGCCAAACATAAAAGCACCTTCTTCAAATTCAGGAGGCAACAAGCTATTATGAAAGAGACCATGAAGTTTTAGTCAAAAATCCGGCAAAAAATAAGGTAGACTGGTTCCATTTCTCAAAAAAGTGCTTCCCTTCAAACATGACGAAGGCATTTTGAGTAAAAGCAATGGGGGTAGTGTTTTAGATGAAAATATGCTAATTCCAAATTTTATGGTCCCCAAGCTGAATTTTGAAAGGAGATGTCCTATTAGCATAAATTCCAAAAATGGCCGCCATTTTAAAAAACGTTTTGTTGTAATTAAACTCAAGATTTAAGCTTGTAATGACGTCATTCTTGTGTCTATTACAATGTTTTCAGGGTAAGGAATACAATTCGATCATGAGTGATAGATTAGGTCAACTTAACAGTTAATTTTGCATAAAATTTTCAAATGGGCTGCCATTTGACATTTTGTACATTAATTCAAGATTAAGGCTGTACTTCATCTTGTGTCTATACATATGTTTTTCAGGTCAAGGAATTACATTAGATCATTGTTATGGTCATGCGCCCATGAGTTGGGGTGTACAAAATGAGGGGGTGGCGTTACCTTTTCACAAATATTTTTAAACATTTTTTATGTTCATAAGAACAAGTTATTAGGTATTCAGCTGATTTATATTTCATTTTAAAGGGAATTTATCTAGCTTTGATATGGTAGCAGATTCAATTTTGTGCTATCTTTACTTTTTGAGTTGTTGTAATTTTAAGTCAGCCGGGGTCAGAGAGGGTGGTGCCTATGGATGAGGTGCCTACGGATGAGGCATGTGTTAAAGTCTAGGGATTTTTGATATTCGGGGCTTTTGCATTTTTTTTGTTTTATATCTTTGTAACCCTGCCATGTATTAAGATAAATAACATCTCATTTTGTTTGTTATTTATGTAACATACATTTTGACTCATACAACAGTTTAAGCTATGATGTTAATTGAAGGTAACAAATTAGACTGCCACAAAATTGTGTACTTTTTTACATCAAAATTTCACTTTTCCACCTTATATGACACTTGTGGCACCCTGTATATGCACATGCGAGTTACATATTTGTCTTCCTTACATTTTTAGCTTTACAACAATATATAGTTTTATAGCTATCTCAAAAAATAATGATGACTTACTCTCATTTAAGTGTGAAAATGTGTAATATTTGGTAGTTACAAGCATGTAACACACTTTGCTCCCAACTCATGGTGCATTACCTTATAGCATTAGGTCATGTTGACAGTTAATTTGCATAAAAATTCAAAATGGCTGCCTTTTTAAATTTATGCAAATTAATTGTCAATATATGGCATAATACCTTAACTGATGGTATAGTTGTGTTCTCTGACCCTGAAAACATATGTATAGACATAAGAATGAAGTCTTTACAAGCCTTAAATCTTGAGTTATGTACAAAAAATGTTAAAATGGCGGCCATTTTGAATTTATGCAAATTAGGCACACTTCCCCTAAAAATTAGCTTTGGGGACCGGAAGATTTGGAATCAGCATAAAATTTCCATATAGAAACACTGTTTCAATTGCTTTTACTCAAAAATGCCTGCGACTAGTTGCTTTTTGAAAAATGGAACCAGTCTAATGCATCAAGTACAAAATTATGGACAATTGTAAACTTCATTTTCCAGTGGGCAGCCCTAGGCTTTGATGGTATGAAGTGATATGGATGTTATCAACAAGATATCATGTTCTGGTTTGATCTATGAATTGTATCTAACTGATGACTTGCAGTCCCCCACCCCTAGGAAATACCCAGTAGCGAGGCCCAAATTTAAGAACCAGCATGGATAATTAGCATACATAACAGAGAAAGTACCATTATTAGCTTCTGCTAATAGCATAGAGATAGATTAATAAAAGGCTAGATGTCACATCTTGTTTCAACGAGCTCACTGGCGGACGCTTAAATGTTACCACCCAAGCCCATTATACATAAACATTACAGCAAGGAAAATGCACTTTCTCATTGATTTCACCAGGTGACCCTCGATTATAAAATGACTCTTAGACATCCAAGAACACGTCAGGCATGTGGTTTGTAAGCTACAGAAATGTCTTAAAAGAGAGAAAAAGGTGATTTTCATTTGCTTATATTTCAATATAAAACATAGGATGAATTTTGAATTTGCTCCTATACGAAATTAGAATTTTCACATTTTTGTACCAAAGAAACATTTATGATGGAAACCTTTACATCAGGGCAAAAATCGGTTTGTTTGATTTTTTAGGGACATCTGATATGTGAAATCTCTCATTGCACCTTTAATAGACAATATTACCTTTGGTGCACCAGGAAACACCATTGGTATTCAGTATTTTTGGAATAGAATTGGTTTTATAGTTCCCAATTGACAATAAACAACATGTTTCATTAATTTTTAGGAAAAACTTTTTTAAAAAAACCCAAAAAACAAAAGTTTGTCGACATTTGGCAATTGGCCTTCCCTACATGAACTCACTGTATCGGAGTATACACATATATTGTGTATATCTATTTATAGGGAGGAAACGGTCCAAGGAATCAACTACTTCAGCCCACTCAGCAGGAAGGCCTGGGAAGCAGAGCATGCCATCTTCCGATTTTAATCGAATCCGATTTTTTTTTACATTTCCTGGGATTTAAAATCCTATTTTTCTTATTTTCAATTTTTTATTGTCTGATTTTTTTTGTTGTTTGATTGTTAAGATTGAGATTTTAAATGAGTCCTTGTTATCCGTAATCTTATCCTCAGACTCTGATGCACTAAGTACATCGGAACATCGGTGCATTAAATAGGTTTGCGTACATGGCGATTTTGTATAAGAGACTGCATAACGGCCAAAATCGTCAGCTTCAACAACTCTCGATTTTTGCCTATCGGAAAATACGACGTGGTATAATAAGCGACAAAATGAACATGGAAATGAATTTACCAAGTCTTGGAAACAATTTAAAGCATCGAGAAGTAAAGGACACATTCATGGCGTTTACCCCTCAAGAGAAAGGTGATAACTTGCGTTTACATAGGAAGACAACTTCACACTGGGTGTTTGTAAACAGTGTTTAGTGACGTCAAGTCTTTAAAATTTGACCATTGCTGCCATTTGAAGACTTATTGCATGTTGCAACTGCGTAAATCCTTACGTAGCTATCACTGATGCCATGAAATGCACTGCAAAGGAAAAGCCCCAAAAGGTGTGTCTTGTATCAATAATGCATTATTGGGGTGTGGTCCGGGGGATTGGGGGTGAGGTCCGGGGATGTTGGGGTGTGGTCCGGGGATGTTGGGTTTGGTCCGGGGATGTGGTCTGGGGGTATGTGGGTGTGGTTTCCCGGAGGTCCTGAGGATGTGGTCGGGGTTTATGGGGATGTGGTCCGGGGTATGGGCTGTGGTCGGGGTATGGGTCCGTGGTATGGAGATTAGTACCTAAGGGGGTGTTGTCCAAGGTATGGGGTGTGGTCGGGGTATTGCATAGGCTGACACTTGTGAGGGGGTGGGGTGTGTGGTCCATTGATATGGGGTGTGGTCTGGGATATGGGTGAGGGTCTTGGATGTGAGGTGCGGGTGTAGGTGTGGTAGGGGGATGTGGTCTCAGGGGTATGAGGGGGGTAAGGGTGCGTGGTTGGAGGTTTGCATAGGGCTGACACTTTGAGGGTGTGGTGTGTGGTCCAGTGATATGGGGTGTGGTCTATTGATATGGGGTGTGGTCAGGGGATATGGGGTGTGCTTCTTGGAAGTATGATGTCCCAGGGTTTGGGTGTGGTCTGTGGGTGTTGATCCGTGGGTATGGTTCGGGGTGTGGGTGTGGTCTCGGATGTATAGGGGATGTGTCCAGGGGTAGGGGTGGGTCCGGGTGATGGGGGTGTGATCCGGGAATGGGTGTGGTGGTGTATTGCATAGGGCTGACACTTGTGATGGTGTGGGGTGTATCCAGTGGTAATGGGGTGTGGTCTTCTTATGTTCGAGAACTATTAATTAGCGATGACTTTGGGACCTGCCATCCTCTATTTTTACAAATCTTAATGTACTTTTTTCAATTGCAACAAAAAGTGATCCTCTCTGACTTTGAGGTTGGTGCCAATCCTATACCCTTCCACTCCTGTATATGTCCCTATTACTAACCCATAGTCCTTGTCATCACTTCAAAATGTAAATTAAAAATTTAAATGGTTCATGGCAATTATCACAAATGGATTTATCACATAAAGTAAAAAATTTGGAAATAAGTTTGGGAAAGGCAGCTTGTTTTTTTAGTGAATTGTTTAATTTTGTCTATTATATTTATTCGCCCTTTGATTCATTAAACTATAAAGAAGTACACAAGCCCTAGTACATTTGTGGGAAACCCAAACAGAACAGGGCAAAACATCAAACAAGTCCAAACACATTCAAAAACAACAACATCAATTACAATATAAAAATGACTATTCATAGATAAGGAAAGACAGCATGAAAACGTAGCTATTTTTAGAGATTAGGGCACTGTTCCCCCACACCTTATGCCTCGCCTTCCCACACAGTGTTGTAGCTGGAAACAAGTGCAGCTGACTAAGCTTCCCTTTTTCCATGGTCTTCACCTGATTTTTAGTAGGCTTGGAATAGAATCTGTATTTGTTTTTCATTATTTTAGAATCAAAAACCGCGGCTACCAACCTCGACACAATAAATCACATTTATAACCTTTTTGGTCAATTCCTGAATAAGATGAGTATTTTGGGAATACCTTGCGGTCATGTGCTTTAGTAAGATTTGTTTCAAAAGGGACCGTAAGCTCAATGAGTTTTTCACTGAGGAGTCCTTCAATAACGACCATATTCCGTTGCTAAAATTGTAATCGGAATATTAGTAGGGGATTGTCCCCCCTGCAGATGAATAACCAGGAATATCGGTCAAATAAGGAACAGAATTGTTAATCCTACCTTTACAGTGAGGTCAAATATCAACTGCAAGTCCCATTTGAATGGAACCACATACTATTTAGTCAAATGTTCAGACAACAAAGTTCCCATTTGATTGTAACCCAAAACCAGAGAAGCTTTGTACTAACTCTCCAATTGATCCACTCCCAAGAATGAAAATACGCAGGTACAACTGGACAAACATGCTACAGAAGGTTTCTTTCTGGGGGACCAAATGACTAGAGAGGGTTAGAGACCGTAGCCAGAGGGGGACTGATGTTCTGTTGGTACATTCCGGTCCGTCGGTACATTGCCTAAAAGCAGTAAGGGGGGTGATAATTTACGCAATCTCCTGTTCAGTCATCATAAGGCTTTGTATATAGAGGAACAATTGAAAGGAAAACTGTAACTCTTGTCCTTATGGATGAATATCCCCATTTATTTTAGACAGATCCTGGTGTGTTGTTTTTGCAAAGACGGTGTACATAGACTTAATGGATGTTATGTTTTAGCAAATTCCAGCGAATGCCAATTTGATTCCTGGGTAGGAAGACATAGAAGGTTCTCTAATTTTGAGAACTTAAAAAGCTAATCGTAGGACCTTTCTTACCTGTGATCAATTTTTTGATCTTTTGGGTAATCTTATCAGCTACTTTTTGCTATTCGCTTAATTTAATAATGTACCTTGTCTTTTGGTATCTTGTGTTCATTCGCATAAATTGTACCTGTCATCATCACACTATTTAGATTATCAATCTCTATAAATGTTCCACTTGTTTTAATGGACCAAATTTGTTTTTGACTGCAAGCGTGTCAATTTGGTCCAATTTAAAAAAAGAAAAAACCTAAAAAATTAAAATTTTTCTAAATATTTTAATGTGTGTCTTTTCAGAATGTTTGAAGGCGAGTTTGTCATTGTCTAATTGTTTTTTATACAGAATAATGTTTCATCATGAGAATTAAGCATAAAAATTTTGATGTCACATTAATATGGTCACCTTGTCTCTTTAAGGCAAGTGTAGGATATGTCACCTAAAGACCCATTAATGAAGATCAGAGGAAATATACAATATGCTTAGTTTTTATTAATTTGACCACATGGGCCCCGTTTTAGGCTCATTTATTAAACAACTGTGATTAGTACTCTTGTTATGTTTATTTCTAGAGATTCATTAATTTCCTACTAATGGAGTTTGTAGTCTTGTTATTTGGAATCTTTACAATATATTTTCAAGGTCCTCAAAAAATCACAGAAGCTATAGAGAGGTTCCAATCAATATAAGTGCCTTTCGATTAGTCATAAAGAGCGCGCATTCATGAGATGCATTAATTTTCGTAATGAGATCAAGCAAGTCTATAAGTGTTCCCGAGACATGAAGGTGAGTAGTTTCAAAACTAGCTTCAATTTGTACCTATCCTGTTGCATGTAAAGGGGTGCAGACTCTAGATCTATGTCTGGATGATTTTAGCCCTAATAGAAGGAAGACGCTCCTCCTAGGTTTTGGTGCGTCTTAGGCAAGTATTGGAGGACAAGGAAAATTTTGCGCAGACATCGTTTTTAGATATGAAATGCAATTTCCTGAGAATTGCTTGTTTAATTTCAGTGATTGCTTCTTTGTGGGAAAAAGTCAGTACTGAAAACTAAAGGGATGTTACCTAGATTTTTGGTACATCCTCTAGATACGTTTCTTTGTGTAAGAAATGTCTGACAAGCATTTGAGCAATTGCATTTCAAAACCTCTTACTCAATAGTTTTAGAAATGAATAACCAATTTGCTCTTATATTCTGATTCCGAGCTGGAATTTCGAATAATCCGTATGGCCTCAACACATTTATCATACCTCGAAGCATACTTTTGGGTGAGATGAATCTCTTGAGAGATATTGGAATGTGTCCACCGGCTTTGTTGAAACATTTCATGTCTAGAGAATCTGGAATTTTTCAAATCTCTTCCCTTACAAAACCGAGTGAGGTCCTAGAAAATGGATTTCTGTTTTTAGACCCTCATGTGTGAATGTTCAAAGTCGGATGCATGGAATTTATTTGCCACTTATGAAATTTGCTAGTTTCAAGTTTCGTCACCTGTCCAGAACATAAGAATATCACACGATAGCGAAACCACTTAAATATTTTTATCACTCCAGAGATGAATTTCTTTTCCATGATTGGAACATTATATCACCAGAGTTTCCGGCGGAGTCATCTTTGCCCCATGAATACTCCTGTTGTTTTTGGCAAATAGATTTCCCGTTGAATGGAAACATTTTTCTTTTGAACACTAATTTAATAATGCTTCCATATGGAATCAGCATGTGGCATTCTGGGATATATATTCCCGGGTTGATTTTAGACAGAGTTTCGAGAACTTCTGTTCTCGTCATTGAAGAACATTGGTGAACATACCGATACAGTCTATTGTCACCAAAAGACTATTTTTGGTAGTGTTAACTGTTCAATTTTTCTTATCACATTTTTCGTGTCTCTTAGATAGTGTTTTGTTTTTGAACACGGAGGCACCAAGAAAGAAGTTCGATAAATTCCCAATCTTTTAACATGGTCCTCCGCAATACTGAAATTGGTCCTTCATTGAAGACTCGTTCAGCGGGGAGTTTTTTTGTGAATTTTTGTTAGAAAAGTACATTGAGAATGTGATGATGTATGAACGCTTATTGTCATTCGACGAAAACAAAACGGGCTTAGTGAACCATTGGATTACAAGCGTTATTCCGTTATCAGACCTTTTACACTATGACGGAAATAAAGCGTTGTATCAAATGGGTTGACTGAGCCTGTTTCTTTTCGTCGAATATAATAACCATGTAGAAACACAGAGCTTTACTTCTATAAATGCAAGAGGAAGTCATTGCGGTGAGAATGGTGTCTGCGGTGAATTGTGGTATGTCCCCTTTCTTTTGCCTTTTCAAAATTTGAAGCGATGCAAAAATGGGTACAAACTGCGAGCGAGAGTGAGCCGGAATGTTGTGTTTGTCCATACAAAACATCATGTGTCGGTACATTCAAATGACTAGAGAGGTTTTTGTGGGCCACCAGCTATAGCTAGCTGGCAGGACCACTTGGCAATATGTGTGTGCATGTGAGTGTATGTGCACTAAATTGGTGTTTTAAAAAATTTCACCTCCAATTGAAAAGGTTTTAAGTTCAATGGTACCAAACTTGTGTCATAGGCGCAACATGGATTACCTCATATGTTGATGAGGTCAAAGGTCATGTGAGGTCAAGTTGAAAAATAGGCTAAAAATGTAAAATTGACATTTGAAAAAGTTTCAATTAGAACCAAAATTGTGTAATAGGTGCACCATGGGATCCCTCATATGTTGATGAAGTAGAAGGTCAGGTGCCAAGCGTCAAAGGTCATGGGGTAGCCCACAGCCTTATATTCTTTGAATATAGCGAGCGCACGAAAGCCAAGAACCGCAAAATTCTAGTTTAATACTGGAGCAAAGTGTGCGGCCATATGAGCGTGCCTGGGCACTGCTGTTATACCACTGGGTATGTCATTGCGGTGGGAAAAATGTCAAACAATGTAAAAGGTCACATTTTCCATTATCCTTTTTCTGGGGGAGCAAAAACATGGGCATTAGGAGGGCCCTAGCTGCTACTACCATGTCTTTTAAGCCCACCGGGATACTCCCTGGGGTCTATGGCGTGAGGAAATGGTAAGGAAGGGCATATTGCACCAAGGAGAGATTAAAATCAAGAGATGGCACTTCGACGACACTGTGAGGCCTGGGACCTTTGTTTATTGGGGCGCCACAGTGGTTCAACTGGATAGTTTTCGTGTGGTGTCACTGCAAAAACTGTGGATTACACAACTTAAAACATGAAATTGGGTCATATGAAAGGTGCATGAATTTTTTACATTAGATATAATACTGTAGCCGAAATGTGGAAAAATCAGTGTTATTATGTAGAACAAATATTGTGGCGAACCCCCCAAATGATTTTCATGGGATTTCTATTGAGGTAACCTGCATTGCCCCAAGGGCTATAGCAATCTAACCTTGATCATACATATGAAGTAAAATGATAGAACACAAAAAGAGCTAAATTTTGATAATAAGAACCTCAAATGTGACTCTGTAAAAATGCGAGTGGTGCCACATTTATAAGCCACAAAGTAGTTAACATGAGAGCTAGCCATATTTCCACCTAAACGCCGCCTACCTGTGTGCATGTGCGGTATATAGTCTGTATTTTAATGTGAGGTTTGTTATTAGTCTTGGTCTACAAATAAAGTACACGATAGCATATCATTACTACCTGAAATTAGGTTATTTTATAGGGTCCTTTCACGGAAGGTAAATTACATTAAAAGGACTTTTGTTTGCCATCCCAAGCATGCGAAGAATACAATGCATGCACCGCAAGTGACTCTTTTGTATTCTCTGCATGCTTGGGTTTGTTCTGGAGGCAGGTTGGCCCCTAAGTTACCTATTGACCTCGTGAAAGTGCCCAATACTGGCTGCTTCATGAATTTCAGTTGAATTGTGGTTTACTTTTGTATTGTTCCATAGCCATTTTGTGGCCTAAAGAAGCAAAAGACGACAGGCGCTGAATATCAACCCCCAAAGAGGTCAACATTGTGCATTGGTTTTGTCTCGCCTTAACAATGTTTTCAGAATGAGACATTAAAAAACGCACTTTTCTGTGCATTGTGCGCCATGTCTGTGCCAGCAAGTGCTGATGAATCTCTTAAACCCGTAATGCCTAATATGTTGATGAGACTTGAGATAATAGGGAGGGGTAGGTACCAATTGTGCTATCTAGATCTAAAATGCAGCAGGTCAGATCCATGATTAGGACTTTCCATCTCCTTGAGAAAGGGCAGAATGTTCGTGTTTTTAGCTGAATAAAAAATCAATGCACGTAGCATGGAAGCCAGCCTCTTTTAGATGAAGGCCATGAAGAAAACAAAGAATGTTTCTCCTAATCTGGTACTTGAAATTACAGTTGCAGTAACTCATCTATTCCTTTCACTGGATGTGGAGTTAGCAATCTTCTGCTAACCTTGTTTATTATTCAAAATGTCATAAAACTCCTTGAAGAATACAGTGCGCCATTTTAATTTGTACATTACACACCAAGACTTGTAGGCTCTCATGCTGTGTTCCCACTCAAAAAATGCTTCACTTGGAACAGTACATCATGCCAATCAAAGGAAACGCCGGTTCCTTTTTTGGACGCCATGTTTGCAAGACAGATGTACTGTATAGGACTTCTAGAGAAATTGTCATGCATTTTGAACAAGATTTGTTAATATGGCCAAGG
>JAMKCH010029788.1:0-26967 GCA_023653785.1 Ophioderma brevispina | reverse complement strand
CTCCTAAGACCCAAATTTTTGTATCCCGAACTCAGTTCTAGTCCTCAATATGAAAATATGAGCAGCATAAGACTCTTACATTTATGATATCAGTGGACAATGGATTCATGTTGCTTAGCTGGTTTGAGTACATGTACAGACACAAAAAATGGCAAATTGAAATAGTACAACATTTTATTCAAATATCTGAAAGAAATGGGACTTAACCCTTATTTAAGCAAGGGTGGCTAGTTACAATCCCAGGGTTTCTGGTTTTATTATAGACACAAAGAATGCAAATTTAAAAAGGAACACATTTATTCAAATATCTTAAAGAAATGACTTAACCTGTATTTAAGCAAGGTGTTGGTAGTTCCAATCCCAGGGCTTTTACTTCCAACAGAAAAAAATAAACCACCAAATGGCTCCAGCTAATTGTAGGACCAAATATGCAAAATTTTGCACCACTGATTGGTGTCATCATGGATGTGAGCACGAGGTGTTAAAAGGACGTGAAGATTTTTGAAGATACAAATTTCTCTATACAAAATCATCTTGTTATAACATAAAGATTTTTTCAGCTTATTCACCTCAGGTGTGCTTTAATTGGTAAGCATTATAAATTTGAAAAAAAAAAATTGAGAAAAATTGAGGGTGGACTTTCTGGAGATGTCTGTGTCTCTTTAATGGTTGTTTATAAGCACAGCATAATTTATTATCAGCATAATATATGTGAGTTGTGGTTGATTGTTTCTAGGATAGCAGTGCAAAGTTTCCCATTGTGCGTGGCATGGTTACCAATTGGGATGATATGGAACTGCTTTGGAAGCATACTTTCACCAAGGCACTGGAAGTTGACCCTGCTGAACACAATGTACTTCTGACTGAAGCACCCAAGACCTCACATGCTGATAAGATGAAGGTTGCAGAGGTAAGGAAAGCTTGCTCAATCCAGTAAAGTTGGGCTACTTCAAAACGTGGTTGAATTAGCAGTCAGTGATTTTGTGAACCACAACCTTATCTCTTAATTAGTTCATTTGATTGGGGATTTTAATGCCAGCTTTAATTCTTAACATAGCTTTAATTCTTAACATTTATTTTTTCATTTCTACACAACCAATTTCTTCATGGGGTACCTTTGAAGTACCTGTTAAGTAGCCACAGAGTACCCACCTGCATGGGTACCACATCGCCAGCCGCAAAAGTGGGGGTAATCATCCACCTAGGTACACACACAGTAGCTTAACCACTAGTCACCCTATGCGAGAGTACCTGCATGCGTACTCCCATCCAAATGAGCTTTGAGCTCTGTGTGATTATTTCAGTAATTTTATCCATTATTTAACATTTTGGTCACATATGTTATATGTTTTTACACAAAATGTCATGGGGGTTTTTGGTGATGCTCAACTCAAATATAGTCAACTGTAGAGTACACTATAGGATGGGTTCTGCTAAGTAAACATAGCTGCTATCCACCCAGTGGCTTGTGTACTTCGCAAGTACTTAGTTGTAGGTACTGCATCAATAAGGCACGGCAGTACTCTTGGAGTAGAGCTAAGAGTACACATAGAGGAGCTAAGAGTACACATGGAGTAGCCTATGCTCTGGGTTACTCTGTGATTAGGAATCTTGCTGTGTAATTTCTAGCCATGTAGACTCCTGGGAGAGACTCACTTGATGTTATGGGTTAATGTCAACCTTGTGTGATAAACATTTCTGATTTTCTTTCCATATGATATTGTGATGATGCAACTTCAAAATCATCTAATTTTGTATGAATTGGTTCTTCAGTTTTGAGTTTAGTGGGCTAAAGTATATTAAAGCAATAATGGCACCCTTTTGTTGAAGAGTGCCCTTAACTTTCAAAATTTGAGATTTTGCACATTTGTGTTGGTAATTGTATAGTAAACTATACCTGCAAATGACAATGCTCAAAAATGCGGAATTGTAATGATTGCATAATTAGAATCGAGATCCCGATTGTAATTTAACGGCGGAGCTGGAAACGCCAATATCCGTTAATGATGCAATAGTGCCACCAGACCTCTAACTTAACTCTCCTGAACCGACGGAACAATTAATGGAAGAGTGTAGACACGTACATGGTGCAATTTCCCGGCTATTTCGTACTGGAAGGACGCTTTCAGCAACTGTTGAATTATTATTGGAGACTTCAATATTAATTATTCTAATTACAAAATTCCTTCTTTAATTGCAACACTTAAAGAGATTTTTGAGCTCTACCATTCACAGGTATAGTTTGCTAGCTAATTACCAATGCAACTGTGCAAAAATCTCAAAATATTTGGGGCACTCTTCACAAAAATGTGCTGTTATTGCTTTAAACAAAACACTTTCTTGCAGGTAATGTTTGAGAAATTTCAAGTACCTGCCTTTTACATGGCCAATCAAGCTGTTCTTTCACTATATGCTACTGGACACATCACTGGTGTAGTTGTGGGGTCAGGGTATGGTCACTCCATGCAGTGGCTGTGAAGGATGGATATGAGATAGTAAGTGCTACGCAGTGCCTTCAACTTGCTGGAAGTGACCTAACAAGCTACCTGAAAGACTTACTGGCAAAACGTGGAGAATCAGGTATGTCAAATGTAGGAATTATTTTAGATGGAAAGAGGTTTGTTTCAGACGATTGCAATGCATGTATATAATTTTTGAAATTCCCATTTTAGTGCATTATTTTTTTGTTATTTTTATTTTTTTTATCCCCCCAGTAGGTTTTTAGCAAGGAGGGGAATTTTGCCATAGCAGCTAGATTTTGTCCTCTCATTGATGTCTTCTTCATCTGCCTCCACTAAAAAGTTACTGTATTTCCCAGATCCTTGATCCAATTCTTATGACTCTTTCACCAAAGTACCTTAGTACTTAAAGGCACTATCAATGATTTTCTATATATATCGGAAAATTAAAAAAAAAATCAAAAATCAGAATTTTGCACGTTTGTAACAAGTATAGGTATCCTAACATACCCTACAAGTGGTAAGACCAAAAGCAACCTTAAAAGGACAAAATGGACATTGTGACCGAAACTGGAACATGGGAACAAGCCGGCTCACGGCTGGTCGAACTTGTTGTGGCAGTGTTTTCATCAAGAAAAGCCACAATACTCTCATCACAAAGAGCCATGGACCTATCGTGTGACCTACTCTTGAATATTATATTATTTTTTTTATTATATTAATTAGATCATGTAAAATTTAATCATATAAATTATGAGTGGAAAATATTAATATAAAACTAGTGCTTTGCAACAAGGATGACTTATCTGATTGACCTAGTTCTAATCGGACTAGAGTGTGAGAACTTCCTGAGTAAGAACATGTTAGAAGATGTTCACAGTCAGAGAATGATAGGAGCACAGTGTCTTATCTTCATTCTAAGAACTGTACAGAGGTTTGGAAAAACAAAGGTTAACATAAAATACCAACAGGATTTGTCTATACCAGTGATGACTCTAAAAAGAGTTCACCTTTAATGCACTGAGTTTTTCAGAATAATCAGATTACAAATTGTATTACTAATATTAATCCTGTTTTTCATTATCACTATCAACACAGTTGAGCTTGAAACAGCATGGGATGTGAAGGAAAAGCTTGGGAATGTAGTCCTCGACTACAAGACAGAGTTGGAGAAACCTTCCACAGAACAGACACACAAGCTACCTGATGGAAAGGAGCTTCATGTCGGCAGAGTTGTTCCAGTGTACCGAGGCATTGTTCCAGCCATCACTCATTGGCACGACGGGCAGGCATCCATACCATTACTAACAATGGGCCCATTCAGGTTGTATGATGAGGTCCCGAAAGAATCTCTAATGGTCAATTGTTTTATCACGAAGGATGCTAAGTTTCCCTGGATTGGCAGAGAGAATTCACAGAGAAGTCACTGCTTTGGCTCCAGGAGGTACATCGTTGAAATAATTGCTGAGGGAGATTACCAACATGATGGCCTGGATTGGCGGGTCCATACTTGCCTGGCATGATCCTTTCAGTCGATGTGGATCACAAAGCAGATGTACCAGGAATGATGGTGAAGAGGCCATGACAAAATCCTTAAGATTACGGAAGTTGTAAAGAAGCCATTAAAAATACCATTTAGTCACATGATGCGTGATCATCTAGCTCTTCACACTATTTTTGTTAATTTGGGAATGGTGGCTTTTAGAAAAGTGGTTGTAAAATAATTTTGTCATTTTTTCAATTTTTTGCAAGAAATTGCAATTTGAAAAATTGTCTTCAGCACAACATTACCTGCACTTTTCAGCAATGAATACAGCATAAAGTAGACCCTATTTTGATATTGTGAAATTATTTTTGGATATGCCATTTTGTGGCTAATTAGGTTAAATAGAGGCTTACTGTATTTTGCGAAATGAAATGAAACAAACAAACTCCCATTGGATTACACGCATATTCCGTATACACGTTATGCATGCTGACGGAATAAACGTTATCCAATGGGAGTTCTGTTTTGTTTGTTCGACAAAAAATACCGTAAGCCTTAATAGAAGATTAAAGAAGACCATATTTGAATTCAGAAAATTTGAGTGCAAATCAAATTTTTGCTTCACAATTTTTAAAAACTTTCGTCATTTAGTCTGATAAATCTTTCAAAGACTTTTGGTCCACTGTTTTTTCGGTGCCTCTCTCATCACAGGATTCGTAATTCTCTTTCATAACAGAGATGTACTTGGCCGTAAATTTACAGATTTTTAGCCAAAAATAAAAAAAATTCTGGAAATGTGTACCAAAAAACAACAATTTCTGAGATCAAAGTGTTCATGATAAAGTAAAACTGCACAAAAACCAAGTTTTAATAACATTTATTTTATAGAGGGTCTTGTACCCAAAAATCGCATAAGAAAATATGTTCCCCTGAGCTTCACCGCTCTTGTGCTAATAGGTGGCCTTCCCATCGCTTCAAATTTGGGATTTTTCAGGAAAATGGACTTCTCCTCTGTTTACATCTCTGTATAATGGATCAGATATGGACCTAACTTTGTCGTGTCTTGAAGTAAGGAAGTGACGACCGCCGCACATAACCAGTGCCGCCTGTCAGTTAGAGTGCACTTGTGACTTTGCTTATGCGCGCGCTGAAAGTCGGTACATTGTATAAGCCCGCATCGCTACTTTCAACTTCGGAGCTGGCAGAGTATAGGGAGCAGAGCAGTGTCTCCAATTGGAAGTAGTTCTCAGACCAAGATGGCCAAGTCTAAAAGTTGTGTGTAAAAAATTGGGTTTGTCACTCAAATTTGTTCAATATTTAATTACAATCCTACTAAATTGCATAATGTTGAATTATTAGGGCACAATTTTAACTACAAATTTGATATTGATATTAGTCTTTTACACAGACTGAATGATGACATTGTATTTCTATGGTATACAAATACACTGAAAATGCCTAATTTTTAGCTATATTCCCTGTACAAATGGAAATTGACCTTTTTTGCACTTTTAGCCATTTTTACCCAATAACTCTAAAACCAATGGCCACAGATGGTACAAACTATACATTTTTGGAATCCTTATGACTAGACGGACAATATGGCATACATTTCAACATGATTGGAGTAATTTTCAAGTTTGACCCCTGTGTAAACTTAAATTGGCCCTTATTGAAAAAGTAACACCACATTTTGACACCACTAACTACCTTGCATTGATATAGAGGGTCCATACTAACTACCAAAGGTATCAAAAGCTGAGATGTAGTGGGACATGAACGATGATGTTCGACCCAGGTCCATGCTCCCGCTCTAAAGGTCAAATCACTAGAAATTGTATGGTCCTGAAACTTGGTGGGTTTAGTCAACATTAGATGCCAAAAATTTGGAAGGTCATTTCAAGGTATTCTGGTTTTGAAATCACTATAGTCATGTCCACACGGAGGCTGAAACTCTGAGTGTCGATCGGGGTTTTTAACCGTGTGGACGCATTTGGGGTTTTATACTCCGGAGTTTTATCGAGGGTCTATAGTGGGGTTTTATCGCCATAAAAAACTTCGGGTGAAGTTCAACCTCCAATAACACTCCAGAGTGTTTTGGAGTGTCGTCCCGTGTGAACAGCTTCGTGGATAGTGAGACGGAGGGCCCTCGCAAGGTCATCTTATGTTGACCAATTCCCTGTGTTAATATCAGCGGCATGAAAGTCGCACCATCGCTTCCGGTATGTTGACTTCCAATCTACACTCCGATATGAGAAGCGGAGGAGAATGGTCAGGGGAATGATTTCAGATTTTGGCCATAGTGTGGACACAATTTGGAGTGAAGCAAAATAATTAGATTAAATTTTCACCTCCAGAGTTTCAAACCCTTGTTGTTTTGTGACCGTGTGAATATGGCTTGTAAATACTTATATGGCCATTGCGTGTGGTCTGTGAAGATTGATTTTAAAGTATTTCTGTGTTTCTTGTTTCCCCTGGTTTAGTCACAGTCCACTTGTGTTGCAATTGTAAGCCACTTCCACCAAACCTTTTGGTATCACATGAAAAGCCCTTTTTTTCTCAATATCATTCTGAATTTCAGCCTCCTTTTCTGGGGTCTGTTATATTCGCCAAACTCATGCGGAACCCTACGTGTATACTAACTCATGCGTATGTCCTATATAATAGACCTTTTTATACCAGTTACACAGTGCTTTGGATAAATTGGTCCACTCAGGCATGACATAGTATGCACGTAGATTTACAACTGAGTTTCGCGAATGGACCCCTGGAGCATGAAAGTTATTGTATTATTGGTTAAACAATAGCACAGCATATAGAGCTAATATGTTTACCACTTTTGACTACAACATGCCTTGTTGAAGATGTTCTACCAACTTCATTTGGTCACATGCCTCATAGTGTGTCACAAATCATATTATACTCTGGCTCATAATTTCTTGTTTAGAACGTACGCCCGCTTTCCCGCCAAAACGGTGGACCATCGGGTTACACGTAGATACAGTACGCACAACGAGCAACGCGCACGTTTGTTATGTCCAAGAAATTATGGCCCAGAGTATAGGCAGAAATCCTCAGAAAGATGAGCATATTTCCCCTATAGAGCAGGAGCGTGGACCCAGATCAAACATCATCGTTCACCCCACTACAGAAAAGGTTTGACACAATTTGAGAGAACTAACTACCTAGCATTGATATAGAGGGTCCATACTAACTACCAAGGGTGTTAAATCTTTTCCGTAGTGGGGGTAAACAAACTCCTTAAATAAGACCTCTATGATATTCTGCTCCTGCTCTATTCCCTAAACTTCAAAAACATTGCCTTTGTCACTGCCAGAACTCACTGCCTCAAGCACCTAATTTGATGTCACCAATCACCTGGCCTCAGATCCATTTTCAAATTCAGTCAGTTCTTGGGTCAGTTCTACTCGGGCAGAGCGCCTCATTGGACTTGTCAGGCTCTTTCTCGTGTTTGCAAGAATTGCATGGTCTAAGTTGTACACAAGGAAACATGAAAACCACAAAGCAACTTAATCAAGGTGGTCGCCCTGGCCAGCACCATCACTGTACCTGACCAAAGTGTGAATTATTTGTGATTTATTAAGTAGACTTATATGTGCACAAAAGACCAACCAAGGAGTGTACCAATTTATAGCCTTTCAGTGGTAAACACTAAAGGTGGTTACATAGTGGCATGCTGCTTGCCGCTCAGCGGTAAGCCGCTTGGTGTACGCTGCTTGCAGGATCGAGCTATTACAGTCAAGCGGCGCTATCGGAACTACGTCATGAGCAGCTCCACTCCAGAGTTGAATTCAAGTCAACTCAATGCAATTTGCCGCTTTGGGCAATGCGACAGCCCGAGGGGCAGGGAGGTCGATTTATTGGCTTGACGCTTTGCCGCTTGGGTCACTGCTAGCGATTCTGACATGATTGCGTAGCGGCATGACACTATATGCAACAACCTTAATTTCCAAGCTCTGCAAATACAATGTCCAAATAATTAGATTTGAGAATGGCAATTATACAATACAGTGAAAAATATAAATAGAGTCTTTCTCTTCTTAGCAGATCGCCTTAGTCAAGGCTAACCATGGCATTCCTGAACATGTAGTTTAAGTGAGTTTGTCAGTCTTTTTTGTACCGAGTAGAGAACAGTACACATTTTGATCAAATCAAAATGCCAACTTTTAATCATGTTAATCAAATTTATATTAGTCAGGAAACTTAGCCTGCATACATGTATCTATGCATGTTTTACTAGTTTGTAATTATGAAAAGAATAGGAATTTAAGAGTTTCTGAAACTATTTAAATCTTCAATTGTAACGTTCAAATGTTCTGACTCAGACGTTGTCCAGTATTTTTTTACACAAATTTCAAAATCATGCAATTTTATACATATTTGGCAAATACATTTAAGTGAGCCCAAACAACAAGTCTTGTCTATAGGGGGCAGTATTTTTTTTCTTTGAGAGTGACTGCAGAACCATCTCAAAAGCCACTGCCATTTGGGTTGTAATCTATATAGTCCATTATCTTCCTCGAGTCGGTGACATCCACGAGTTGAGAGAGCTGTTTTGCATGTGCAATTACGCACCGCCTTTGTGGGTATGCCAGCGCTTGAATAAACGCCTGCGTTTTAAAGCTGCGTCTACTGCATAACACCCCCCCCATGACTCCCGACCCCCTCGAAGATAAATGACTATCGAATATACAGTGTGAGTGGGTGATTAATAGGATGAATGTAGGTTGAAGTCTTGGTGAAATTTACATGTATTGGCACAGTTAAAGCATATTAGCAAAAGTTTTTGAAGAGCGCCCACCAATTTTTCAAAAATTTGGAGATTTTTTACACGATGGCATTGGTAACTGGCTAGTAAACTATACCTGTGAAGGTTTAAGCTCGGAAACTGTAATGTGGCACAACGAAGAATTTTTGTACAGAATTATTACGGGGATCCCCGATACTAATACAACGGTTGCCTGGAAACGGGGTCTTCCAATGTAAATAGCCGGGAAATAGCACCATGTACGTGTCTCGCTCATCCATAGTTGTTTTAATAGTTCAGGCAAGCCAAGATAGAGGCTATTTTCTCAAGGTGGCACTTTTTCATCATGGACGGACATTAAAACATAGATTTCCAGCTCTGCGTTAGTTCCAATATGCGGATCCCACATTCTAAATACAAAATCGCTTATTTTGTGATAAAATACGCCATTTTAGCATCTCGTTCGCAGGTATAGTTTCCTGACAATTACCAACGTAAACTGTGCAAAAATATCAAATTTGAAAATGGGGGCGCTCCCTTCTTCAACAAAAAATGGTGCTATATGCTTAAGGCTGGAACAAGAGGGTGTATGAGTATCCACAATGCACCAGTTGGGGAAATTTACCTCAATAGGGCATGTGATCCCACAAGAATCCATTCAGTAACACATAAAAACCTCTGACTTTGCGCTCATTTTAACCCTAAAAGCATAGTACTTAGGGAATTTGGCATGATCATGAAACGTCTTGTGGTTCATAAACTTCTAGAACACTTTTTATCCTAGTAAGTACTGACATTGTTTAGTACATTATGCCCACACAGTAGGTTTTTGACCCACCTTGCCATGCTCCAGGAGCAGGGCTCCCTCACTACCTCAAAGGGCAGCTATTAATTTTTATCTTTTTTGGACGTTCCCTCTAACTGAAAACAATGAATGAAAATTTTATATATTTTTAAAGAAGCAAGTAGCGAGATTGCGAACCCGAGACCACTGTATCATGAGGTCAGCTACCTAACCACAAGACAGCGAGGATTGGTGGTGCCAATTTGCAATTTTAATCCTGATAACATTTACGGAATAACGCTACTGCTATGTGGTCAGCAATCGATAATGAATAGCTCCGCTTCGGAACGGTTGCCACAACCTGTGCTCCAGGAGCATGACTGGTGGTCAAATCTCACACTTGCAGACAGTTATAGTATAGGCACACTGCAGATTATGGGATTGCGTTCAACACACCCTCTGGGCTCGGAACAATCACAGGGTGAGTAAAAAAAAAATTTGACCCCCCCCCCCCCACACCCCCCCTCCCCCCCCCCCCCCATGGATTGTGTCCGCCATTTTGAATTTTTAAGTAATATATATTACAATGGGTGGTATCATTGAAAGCTTAGTTTATTTTCTTTAATTTGCTAAGATATTCACATCGGTTAGGTATAGACCCAGCTACAGTGTTTGAATCAAGTATGTCTGTTTTGCGCTCGGTCCACGGATCGCATTAAAATGAACGGCCACCGTGTATTCAAATGGTAATCCGTGGATAGGGGTAAAAGCTGACTACTTGCTATAAAAAAAGACTGTAGCTCGACCTATACTTATCCAATTGGAATTAAAATCTTTGCAGAAAATTAAAGATAATGAAATTAACTTTCTATGACACCACGAATATGTTAGGTATATGTTATTCAAAAATTCAAAATGGTGGAAGCAATCTGGGTCAAGTTTTTTTTTACTCATCCGTATATAACAGAATTACAGCTTTCTCCAAAATATCCATCAAGCTGAGCATGGCCTGGACAGTGTGGCAAGCCAAGAAATCCTGAATTGTGGTTTTTGCCCACCCTGTAGTATCAGACTCGGCTTATATTGTGCACCTTAACAGATGTGATGAGATTGGTCATAATACAAGTATTGTGTCACCTGCAAGAATTGCAGAAGGTGACACTTAACAGGCTGTGTCCCAATGTTTTTTCAAGGTTAAGTTGCGAATAACGTTTTTCAGCATTTGAGAAGTAAGTCCAATTTCTACAGAACTTTGGTCATAGATGCCCCAGGGTGAAACCTCCGGATGATGAGGATTGTCAAGGGTCCATCCAAGGTCAATATGAGTTCCAGTTATAAAATGGGCTGAAAACATCAAATTGACATGACATAAAAGTCCAATAGCTAATAATCTTGGATCATTGCTGGTGCCCCGCTTGCTAACCTTCAATATGATATAAAGTGCCCAAGCGATCAACATACCAAGGTCAAAGGTCATGTGAGGTCAAGTTATTAAATAGGCTGAAAACATCAAATTGGCTTCATTTGAGTAGTCCAATAGCTACAGAACTTGTATTATCGATGCCCCTTGGGAACCTTCATAAGATGAGGTCAAAGGTCACATACCAAGGCCAAAGGTTATGAGATAAAGTTATAAAATAGGCTAAACACATCAATTGGCCTCATTCAAGAAGATAAAGTCACAACTTGTGACATGTATGCCCCTTGGAGACCATCATATGATGTGGCCAAGGGTCACATACCAGGGTCAAAGGTCACCTGAGGTCAAGTTCATGGGCTGAAAACATCAAATTGGCATTTTTTGAAAGGTTGAAGTCCAATTGCAACCAAACTTAGGCCTTACATGCAATAGGAAACATTCATATGATAAGGTCCATGGTCAATTGCAAAGGTCAAAGGTCCTCTAAGGTCAAGTTATAAAAGAGTGAGGGAAGGTGGCCCGCAAAAGCAGGCATCACTTGTGGTTCGAGAACCGCTTGTTGGTTTTAAACATTAAGTGCAGTGTGCTCTAAACTCTGTCAGGGTGGAAAGGGTTTTTTTTTTTTTTTTTTTTAAAAGAACAAACAAATGGAGCCTATCTTAACTGTCTGTTTTTTTAATTATTTAAAAAACTACTTTCAAATCAGTCATGAAAGAATGGTCCAATTTAAACCTATAAATCCACGGGGGTAGGACATGTCCATCCTAACAGCAACAGCCGGAATTCAAATCGGCATAACATCCAGCGCGACTCGAGTGCTAGACTTTCAAAGACGTAACGGTAGGAGGTCGCTATTACGCATATCGACGGTTAAGCCCAACTTGCCTAAAGTCTAGTCCTGGTCACAATCTTAAATCTAAATAAACCGTTTTTGGAAATTACCTATTTTGCACGGGGTTAATCCACTAAACCCTACGGATTTTTAAGTCATAATTTAGCCCTTATTATCATAATTATATTACTTAGATGTATTGAACTAGGTTTAAAGCACATCATTTGATTTGAAAAATATTTGACATTTTTGCGGAATTCTTCAAAGTGAAGGTAAGTCTGTAGAATTCTCATAAGTTACCTTTTCCCAACTGAAGAATTGACATAAAAGGAATAAAACGGCAGTGTTCCAAGATACGATTCCCCATTCAAATTACGTGTTGTTGTAAGTGTCCGAAGGACGTAATGACTAAAATTTCGATTCTGTCCTTATTAGTTGGCTTCCTTGTCCTTATGCATTGCAGGGTATGTTAGGGTAACCCTTAACTGTTATCCATGCAAAAATCTGATTTTTGATGATTTTTTTATTTCGATTTTCGGTTTAGCAAATCACTGATAGTGTCTTAAGAAGGAGATTTTTTGTAATGCAACTGAGGCAACAGCTACATAGGAAATGCACGTCAGTTTCCCAAATTACCTTTGGAAACTCCCCAAAGCCCAATCGAGCCGAGTCCCGTCTCCTACCCCCCCTCTATAAATTATTGCAATATGGGCAATTCATAGCCAGGTCCACAATAATACTATTCTAACAATGCTTTTGAACCTCCCCCCCCCCCAATTTGTGATGGGTTTGCATCAGGTTCAAGGCAAAGTCAATATTCACATGGACCAGGTTTGTTATTGATTTGCCAATAAAAATCAGTGTAAATTAAATAAAAATCGAAAGAAATTTGTTTTCAAATTGGAGCCCAACAATCTTGTTTTGGTCCAACAATGAATAACAACTTTTTTTGAAAACATGTATTTTTGGAAATAATAAGAATCAGACATCTAAGTTAATTGGAAAGAGTAATACAGGCCTGTAGTCAAGTATGTGAACAAAAGGATGCACTTTTGGGTGAAGGAGAAATTGACACCCAAAAAGTAAAACTCCACAAAACCAAATAATACATTGTTTTTAATCACTAAATATGAACATAAGTATCACCGGGGCGGATCCAGGATTTGCAAAACGTAAAAATTAACGGGGGGCTGAAAGGCTAAACTTGTCCAAATGGGCTGATTTTGCAGAATTACCGGGAGGCACTCACACCCTCCGCCCCCATCCTAGATCCGCGCCCAGCGATATTAATGAAAACAAAATCTTTAGCCTAGGTTAGGTCGGTGTTGGAATTCACTTAATCAATTACAGGCTTTTTGGCCTCTACCAAGGTAACCAACTAACACACATTTCACTACCAATTTTTTTTTGTATTTTTATGATATTTTTTTGGTCAAATAACAGGAAATGGCTCTAGGCTCTTAAAAGGGTGTAGTTTTTGTGAACAAAATATCAAAAATTTGGAGTAATTCTGATAATGTGTGTTTTAGTTTTGTTTTGGACAAAAATTCTATTATCTAGGCTCACAGTTTCAGATTATATTAAAGATCTCAAACCTTCATTTAAGTCCGAGGACGATGCTGTGGATCACATGTACCTGTGCCTTTTTCTTTCTTGGCCTGAGAAATATTTAAAGTGCAAAATACCAAATTATATGTATATTATGTGTATGAATATATATGTGTCTATAAAAAATAGAAATCTTTTTATATGAAAATATATTTCTTTAAACTTAAGAACAGTAAATGGTTACAATGACTGAAATAAATGAATGTGTATGTATCATAAAATAAATGTGTTTTGGCAACACAATATTAACCTGTGTGACTTTTCATTTGAGTACAATTGCAAGTTTTGGGGATTGCGGGATGGGGGTGAAGAAGAAAGCGTAGATTCACACCACTGGCGAACAAACTGTTTTTTAATGCATTCATGGAACTTCAGATAACTTGTACACAAGCCTTGTGGGAAAATGTTCTTAAATTAATTCAAAATCTAATCAGGTCGAGAACTCATCAACCCACTTCTTTCCACCAAGTTCCATCATTGTAGCCCTTACGGAACTCCAGATAAATCGTACACAAGCATATCCAATGTATCATTTCAACGATAAAGCAATTACGCATATTTAATTAGATCAAATGCATCAAAGAATGCCCCTTTAATTGGCCCACATGCACTTTGACCCAATTATGACTCACACAAGATGTATGGCACAGTTGTATCTCAAGTATCAAAGGAATTTTGCATATTCGAACTACTATTTTAGCGATATGGCAATTACGGATATTTAATTAGTCAAATACATCAAAGAATGCCCCTTTAATTGGCCCACATGCACTTTGACCCAATATGATTCACACATAAGATGTATGGCGTAGTAGTCTCATGTAGCGAAGGAATTTTGCATATCTGATGTACTGTTTTAGCAATACGGCAATTATGCAGATTTCATTAACTCATTTGCATATCTAAGCTGCATATATCACGCACTTTCAAATGGCAAAGATGCGCAGCATGATAGGCTTTCATGCAGTGAAGGAATTTTGCATATCCGATGTACAGCTTCAAAAATCCGACATTTTTTGTCGTATCTCACCTACTTGTTATTTTTTCACGCCGAAACTACATGACTTTTTCTTTGAAGCCTTGCGCTCAATTTAAGACCATTTTGAACAAAATCGGACCTACGGATATGACGCGGCATTACGTAATCTCGCTCTGCGTGCGAAGAAAAGTGCGCAGAAAAGCTATTTCCCATTGAAATTATACACGGAACAGCAGAAATCCAGTTTTTTGTGCTAAGGATACAGTTACACTATGTTTTATCTTATTTATTTGACTTTTGTAGTAAGAGCATGTGTGCGCATACTATATGACACACATGGCCAAAAAATTCAACTTTTGCTTCAAAAAATGGCGAAAAACCATGAATTTTGCGATTTTTAAAAAATTTATCGCATTTTTGCATGACATGTTTGATGTCACTGTGACGTCATACAAGGTATGTTTGTACTTTGTTTGGTATCAATGGACTCGGGAGGGTCATAGCTATCCATTGGTACCACACATAGTGATAGTTCAACCACACATAGTGATAGTTCATCAATCCGTTTCCGAGATACCAAAACATCGTTTGGCTCTAAGATTTCACAGGGTAAATGAGAAAAATAGTAGCTTTCTTCTGATACCAAAATGTTGACCACTTCCGGTAAAATTTGGGGCTTCTGGGGATAATAATAATAATAATAATAATACCGACATTTATATAGGGTATAGGGATGAGGCTATTAGTGATTGGGCCATGGATAAAGCGACACTGGCACATTTTCACAAAATATGAAATTTCAATTTGCTCTCAAATGATAGTCTAGGCCATTGGAAGAATAGAGATACATTTTACACATAAAAATAACATACTCAAAAACAGATAGGGACGTTAATAAGAGGTTAAAGACATCCAGGTAATTTGTAGGCTAACTTGTAAGTTTTCCATAACTTTAATCAATAAATGTGTATATTTCATGAATATCATAGACTCGTACTCAATGATATTAAAACCACAAAGGTCACAGACCAGTCAAACAAGGTGCATTCCGTGGGAAACATGCATACGGAGTGCGTTTTCTTGTGTTAAACACCATTTCTGTCGTCTGCTGAATTAATGTCGCCAATTATAAAATCGTTCTACTTGCCCATAAGGACGCTGATTTGGTCTTAATCATTTCAGGTGAGGGCTTATGTATATAAAAGCTTCACAACCATGCAAAAATATTCAATTCTGAAAAATCTTGAGGGTGCACTATTTTTCAAATGTGGCCAGTGTCTCTTTATTTGGTATCCCACACTGCTATATATTTTATACATGCACATCTCATAAACCTGTTCTCATACTTCAACTTCCTGATTAAATACACAGGGATAAGTCATATTTTCAAAAAGTTTATGCAGTTCATTGGACCTATAGCCCACAAATGCAAACTTCAAATGGCAATTGACATTCAGTGGATACATGTAAGCCAGTTACACTTAAAGTTCTGTCACATCATCAATTCTAATTTAATTACCGGACTGTGAGAAATACTCCTTGCTACACTACAGTTTGGGGTTTATGTATACGGTATGTTTACAATAAACACTCCGGTCTTTTGCCCCTCCAACCTTAAATGCCCCAATTTTCAGCTCGATATCTGTTTCAAATTCGAGATATGGGCTTCCAAAATCCAACTGCGCGACTCGGTAGGGAAATAAGGGGGGGGGGGGGTTAAATTTCAACGGGCCATATTTCGGACAAACAGCTTGGAGTTGAGCACTAATTTTTGGCATGTGTTCATTATAACACATAGGGTATGTTTCAGAGATGGATTTTTAGCAAAATCTGAGAGGGAGACCATGGAATGACCCAACAAAAATGGATAAAAATACTCTGAAAACCTTAAAAAAAATGGTGAGTTAAAAGTAATTGTTTACACCGGGCAAGCAGGAAGCTGAGACAAACATTTCTTCTTAATCTTCTTTGGCCTTAGATGCTGCGTAAGACCACAAAATAGCTGCTAGAATCATCCAACAAAAAATACCAAATTTCAGTGGTTGATCCAACAGTTCATGTCAAATTCAGAATATTAAGTGGTGATTTGAATCGTAAATTCCAACAGCTTCACTGCTGAAATCCGTCGAAATTGAATGCATGCTCCTGGGGTTTAATATGAACCAATATGGTACTGGGCCATAAAAAAAAAATGCTGGGAATTGGAATGGGTTATGACGGCAAGATCTCTAAAATGTCCACATGACTCACAATATATTCACTACCTCAGGGCATTTATTTTTTTTGGGGGGATTGAAAAAAATCCCCTAACTTTCGCATGCTTACAATAAAAAGCCCTATATAATGGTGCAGTTTGCAATCTTCCAGTCAGCATTTTAAAGTGAGAGGGGAAAAATTTGGAGGTTATTATTCACTCTGAGGCAGCAATAGACTTCAGCTCATAGAATCCATCACCTATGTGGCTCATGTTTGAATTTCCATACCCTCTTAGTTTTAGAGGGGAGCTGAAGGCACGACCCCCCCCCCCCTTTGGCATGCCTAGCTGAATCACAAAAATGTTGAATTTGTTTCACCCCTGTCATGCCACTGGTCTTTAGCCCCACAGATGCACTATGGGCACCAGTAGTGTTATTGTTTTAATATATTACTGGGTTTTTCAAGTTGGGGTATATGTTTCTTTTTTGAGCAATTCTGATGACCATACCATTTGACACGTTTCTATGAAAAAGCCTTGTATCTCTTAGAAAATAATAGTGCCATGGCATCTCATCTCCACAGGCAAAGTGTAATCGATGGGAATAATTCAATCTCAAACTCGATTTAAAGCTGACTACAGAAGATTTCCCGATGAGGGCACACTCAATTTTCAAAAAAAACAATACGAGTGCTTGTCCATATACTAATCACTGTGGTGAAATAACTAGTTCAAATAGAAGTTCCTCATATAGAAAATACAACTTTGATATAAAATTCTGGATCCGGATTTTTTGTTATAAACGTTATTCCTATGGCAGTTATACGGGGCTATTAAATGTTTGCTGCATGGAAAGGAAAATCCGATTCATCTCTAACTTAGGAGTTAAGCATTTTGGGTGACAGTCTTTAGTTCTAGATAACTATTTTTAATACTACACACACAATATATTTGAAATCTCCTGGTCAGCCTTAATAGTTTGGATATATACCCATTGATATATTTGCCATGTAGCGCAGTCATTCTTTGAGGCTTTTGTGTTGTCTGCAAGTAATTGAAGAAAAGCAACAGGGTTACTCTGGTGATGTCTTGTTGGGTGTATCGTGGTCAACAACTTTTAACCCTTAATATATTGCATGCCCGTATGAGTTCTGTAATGGCGACAATGATGCAACTTGGTTGGAAGGAGGGGGATGTGGTGACATGTTTGGTGACCTCCATGTGACCCTTGGTGACCTAATGTGGCCTTGGCCCCGTTCACAAAACCGCGACGCAGACGACACATGCAGTCATGGGACCGTGAAGCAAATATTTGTGTTTTGGAAATTCTTGAAGTTTGATTTGATGGGGGGGGGGGGCTATAATACTATACAATCATATCCTCCGGAAAATTGTAATCTCATTATGTGTGAGGGGTTGTTTGCTACTTTATCTCCTCAGGATATTTGTAGTTTTTTTTAAAACACAAAAATAAGCATTAACCATATGCAGTGTCACTGGCGTCATGGTGTGAATGGAGACAAGGCGCATGAGGTCAACCAATCAAATGGGGACGCTACCAAGAACATGTCATGTATCCAAAGGGTCCTGAAAAATGAATGAACATATGTGACTACAAGCAATCATATAATTCTAACCATGGACCTCTAGATGATCTTGACCCCAACTCTGAGGGGTTACTGGGGGCATAACAATGACGGTAAATATAACCCAGAACCCAAAAAGATTCTCCGAACAGGAACCAAAGGCGATGGTGCCCAAAAGTATTATAATGAGAATATGCACTCATGATCATAGCTTTGGGCACCACCATATTTGGTTTACGTATCGTCGTTTTGGGAAAATCCCTTATGATATTATGAGCACGCGGGTTAGTGATTTTACGTTATGTACTTGTTAGGAGTGGAAAAACAAACACAATAAAAAATGAGCACATGCTGTACTCGGGACTCAAAATATCTCTTTTCTAAGCAAAATAAACAGGGGGTCAATCGGCGAGGGGACTTTTGTGCAGTAGGAATGCAGGATCTTTTTAGAAGCATGGGTTCTTCAATCGATTGGTTATCGCATAATTTGATTGCAGAGACAAATCGGCCGGAAGACAATTGGAGGACCACTGGGAAATGCAAACCAATGATACATAAGTTGTGACGCACAGATTTTTATATGCGTGTGATTGCGCAACACACAGTGATCGACGAGCGTGTGCTGCGCAAACTAACCACCATGGCGCGCTGAGTGTGAGAGAAAGCAGTTCCGGGCTTGGACTATTCCATAAAAAAAAAATACACGCGATTCACTTCTTCCGTCTTAGATGTTCCATGGGGCACTACCAAGGACCCATTACCATCCAAGTGTTCCATGAAAATATGTGCATGTATGAAACATGACAATAAGGTTATTTCACCTCACTCATGCATAAAACCCTATAAACAAAAGGTCGTGTGAGTTCCCGTAGTATTTGTCATTCAGATCCCAATTATTACCCGACCTACAGTACTTGTACTATCAAGTGTGAACCCATACTTATGGCATTACTATCCAAAACTTGCATGTAGTTCTTAGATTTAGAAAGTCTCCAGAAATTTGGCACTGACTTGCCATTCCCGGCAAGCGATTGGCCGCTAATCCGAAAAGGGGTGGAAGACCATCCATATGTTTAGGGTTAACATTGTTGACCACAGACCGTATATAAGATACAAAGTACTAAAGTCAACTCCGATGTGCACCCTTGCTTTGCAGATGACGCCACGCAACTGGGCTTAAAAGGGGGGATGGCCCGAATTAAGGAATAAAGTTTTCAATTTTGATAGGAGTGCCTTCACTCCAAAACTGCCCGTAAAGTTTCGCGCAGATATTTTAAATCCGTTTTGATATCGAGAGCTAAAAAACGTGTTGATTTTCTAAGCCCCAAGGCGTACAAGTTACTGTTCGTAACCTTAATATTGGTCGACCAAATAGGGCACATTTCGTCGCTATAACTTTCAACCAAACATCCTTGGCTCTAAGATTTCACAGGGTAATGAGGAAAGACAAAATAGCAGTTTCTTCTGATACCAACATGTTGACCACCTTCGGTTGGTATGTTTAAAATGGGGTTCTGGGGACGAGGTATTAGCGATCGGGCCATGCGCCTTTAATCAATTTAAGATAATTTTAAGAAGGAATGTACTTCATTTTGTTTTAAAATTGTGCGCCATGCACAGACGATATGAACAGTATTTTGAAAAGGCAAGTCGTTACACATCTCTAAGTCGTTGGGCAACAGAATTTATACTGAACCTCTTGGCACCTGCTCTTTTCTGCACATTTGAAACTTAAATATGCAAGTGTCATTTTGTGGAACAGAAAAAACGGTGTCAAGAACTTTGCCCAACAGCAGTAAATTTCAAATGACAAAATACCTATCGTTCCGGGGCGTATTGCCGGATTTTTTTAGGCGGGTGGGGGGTATTCGAACAAAAGTGGATTAATTTTTGGAAAATGGACCCTACCCCTAAAGGAGTCTTGTTTGGACGTTTTTTGAACATCTATCACCAAATGCTCTGGATTTTTTCGCCTTTTATTTTCTCTACATTGGACCGTTTTTATCAAAAAAAAATGGCCAGAAAGGACGTTTGCCCCTTTTGTGGAATTGTGGGGGGAGGGGGGGTGCGACCCCACGAAACCCCGACAACCCACTGAATTACGTGCCTCGCTTCTACTTACCACTCACTAAAACATTCGTTGCATAAAAAATCTTTGGCAGATTGATGTGAGGAAACACGAACTTTCTCTTTACTAGGAAATATTGAGGGCATACATAATTTATATGAACTAAATTGGTTTACTCATATAAACTTTGAAAAAAAATTTAAAAATAACAATTTACATGTACAGGGTGACTAAAAAAGCTATCACAAACAAATATTACCCCGAGGTCTACCAGCGTATGGTCGGTTATATTGTGTTATAGATAATTAAAGCCAATCAGCGAAAAACATGGTATAAGAAAAGCTTTTAAAATGTTTGTACGATGTATAGAAGGGCCATTTTGATTGGTTGACTAAGAGGTATATCTTGTTATTATATGTTAACGGAGCCAATCAGAGCCACTGAGAAGACCGTGGTTTAGGACTTCAGGGGTGGTTAAAATGGTCAAGGTTGATTTTTGTCTATCACCCCTTTTTATTTATCGAACTTTAAAGGTGCCTTGCACGGACGATTTCACATATTAGGGTCCCCCTTCTAAAAAAAAGTCCTGATTTTTGACCTGAAGGTTTAAAGCATTCCATCAAAAATAACCCCCACCTGAAAAGGATTAAGCTGAGAAATGTTTCGTTGGTAAACATCTTGCAATTTCTATGTCGTATAGAGCAAATACGAATTCAGCTATGTTTTAAATGAAATATAAGCAAAATCCAGATATTGCCTCTTTTTTTATCTTCAGGCCATTTGGTAGCCAAAAATAACAAGGTAAGTCTTTATTGAGATGCCTAGTTATATGAAAATTATTTATGACACAATTATTCAGGGGCGGATCCAGAATTCTCAATAGGCGGGGCGCCGTCATATTTGTTTAAAAATTTTCAAAAATAAAATAGACCCAATTTTTTTTTCACTCGGTTCGAAAATTCTGAAGAGGGGGGGGGGGAGGGCCGATGCGAAATAGTTTTCACAGCACCAATGGAGCACCCAAACATCTCAACAAAGAGAAGATTACCCCCTGCCATATTCAGAATTTCAAAACGATTGTGAAGGAAACCAATCGTTGGGCTACCCGGCGGCGGAGAGAAGCCGCAAAATTTACAAAATTGTGTCAGCCAAGGGCGCCCACAAAAGGTCATCCTTAGATATACAGGGGGAGCTCGGAGCCTGGCGGCAAAAGGCACTATTCTACATCTACAAGGCGCCGGCGCCCTTTGGTTGCAAAAAATAGGGGGGGCGCGCGCCGGGTGCGCCCCCCACCCCCCTAAAATCCGCGTATTGATATTTGGGTGCCTCAAAATTCTTGTTGCACCTTTAATATCATCATGCAAACAGACTCTTGGAAGTTACCCCAGAAGCAAGTAGGTATTTTGCTCTTGTGCTAGATCAGACCCTAAAACAAGTAAAGAGTGCTCCAATATGAACTTTTAAACAATGTCAATATATTGTCACACATTGCATTTTTGGTCACACTATATTATGCAATGGTTTTTTACCCTTAATAACATTCCGAAAAAGAAAAAGATGTTTAAAAGATAAAAAAAAGGCGAAGAAAAAAATAAGGAAAGGAAGGAAAAAAAAAAAAGAAACGTGCCATTTTGGGTTTACTTTAATTTTGGCATTGCCATGTGTGAATTGAATCAGAATTTAATGAGTTTTTAGCTTTTTATGCGTCATCTTGAATGCAATTTCATGTTTGTGTTCATTTTTCTGTGTTTTTTTTGGGGACCGGAAAGTTAATATTTACATTCACCTGACCGTTTAAAAATGAGTGGCTGTTTACTGTGGATCCGATTAATTTCTCAGGTCCCCGGACCCATGAGATCACTAAATGGCCACACACATTTAAATAGCACCTCTTACTGTGTTATTTTTTTCTGTAAGATGACTCATACGTTGTAATACCCAAATTTGTATTTGGTACTAAAAAAGAGTCCTGCCCCAAACATACCAATCTAGTGACTGAATCATTACAATTTCACCCACGCAATGGATAAACCAGGCAGTGGCGGTGGCGGCCAAAAGCCCAGTCATATAAGCCAATTCGCCAAAAAATGTCAAAAAGAAATAAGAAATGACCAGCAATACAGAAGTATCAAAACCACAGACCCAATTTTGGTGCTTTGATGTTGGCGGTCATGGGTGTTGCTTCCATGACCACATAAGACTCGTCCCGTTCGTACTAATACAAAATAAAAATCGGAAATAACCTTTCAGTGGAGTTGATTTATTTCAGCTCCAAACGCGTTTTGGCAAGAAAATCCGTGACGAACATATAAAAAAATTCAGGATTTTCGTCAAGATTTCTGCTTTATGTGTTAAACCAATGGCAACGTCCGAAATGTGATTTCTTGGCCACCCTCCCCTGGGATATACAACCTACTCAAGGCCCGCTCCGGCCCCCATTTCATGACATTTGCAACATTTCACGAGATGAAATGTGCTTACACCTATATGTCCAGATACAAGTTGTCAGAAATTTTAAGAAACCAGTTCTAAAGTCAGAGGGTGAATTGAGTCAATCCCACAATGCACCAGTTTAGAAATTGTCACCCCAATGAGGTCATGTGATCCCACAGAAATCCTATTCTTAACACATAAAACCCTGACTTTAATACTCATTTTAGTCTACAAAACACAAGTTTGTTAATTAAGGATTTTTATCATGATCATGAAACTTCTTGAACACTTTTTATCCCTAAGTACTTATATGTGTTTAGTAGAGCACAGTATAGGCACATTGCATTGCATTATGGGATTGGATCAAATCACCATCTGGGCTAAAGTTGCCACAGAAATAAAAATATATCTTCAAAAACATACTAAATAAACATACTCAAGTGTTAATAAATAACATTAACCAATCTCTATTTCTGATAGGATAAAAACTAGTGTTTAATTGCTGTACAAAAATTACATTTAGCAAAATATTTGATCTCTCTTTGCATATCAAAAAAATAACTAACACATTTAATATAGTTAATTAATATAATAGATACATAATATTAAGTAATGAAATGATTATGAGATATATGTACATACAGAAACAAGAATATATATAGAATTTCGTGGTTCTCGGCTTCCGCACTCGCTATATTCAAAGAATATAAGCTGTGGGCCGCCCAGCCTATCTTACAACTTGACCTCACATGACCTTTGACCTTGGCACATGACCCAGGTTTGACCTCATCAACAAATGAGGGATCCCATATTGCACCTATGACTCAAGTTTGAAATTAAACTTTTCAATGTAGGTCAATTTTTAAAAATATTTTTAGCCTATTTGTCAACTTGACCTCACATAACCTTTGACCTTGGCAAATGACTTTTGACCTCATCAACATATGAGGGACCCCATGGTGCACCTATGACATAATGTTGATTCCAATTGAACTTCAACTTTTCAATTGAGGTAAATTTGAAAAACTTAACCATTTAGTGACATTTGCACATACACACGCACAACGGATTGCTAAGTGGTCCTGCCATAATAGCAGGCGGCCCACAAAAACACTGATGACAGAAGTGTGTCTGCATTTCTTGCATGACCCCATCAACAACCTCAACTTTACCCCATCAAAATTGAGATTTTGGTATCAGAAAGTCCTTATTTTTCTCATTATCCCAGTGAAATTTTAAGGTCCAGGAAATGTTTGCTTTTTATGCAATGAAAGAAAATTTCCCCAAATGTGGTTGATCACACTAGCTTATTGGTACACATTTTGGTTTATTTCAAACCGCTGGCCCAATATCGGATGTTTTGGCAATATGCTTCCACATAAAGGAGAAAACATTCATGAAAAATCGGACCGTGATCGGGTCACCCACCCTTAATACTAGGGGTTGAACATTATGTGTATTTTTGTACTGGGTACTCAAACTAAATTTTCGGCATCAAAGTTGTAAAAAAAATTGCCTTATTCAGCATCAGAGTTGTAAAATCCCCAGCTTAGAATTCCTCTTACCAATAATCAACATCAAACTTGATCATGTTCACAAGTACCTCATTTGAACAGATCTCAAAAACAGCTAAACCATCAGAGAGGAACTCTGGAGAGTTAAATTAGGAAGGTTCATAGTAGATATGGGTTTATTGGACCAAACCAGAAAGATTGTGCAACAGCAGATATCGGATTGTGAAGAAATAAAGATAACTGGGGATGAAATAGATCAATATGGCAGTGACGTTGCATTGTATTTTGCTGGTTCTCAAAGCGGATGACTTGCAACTTTTAAAAAAAATGGGGTGAAATAGATCAATATGGTAGTGAGTGTTTACTCACGATATCTAAGATTGGCAAACAAAAATATTTCTGCACAACCCAATATCCTCTGATGCTCAGTCTTTCTGGTTTGCTCCAATACACCCATATTTACTCTGAACCTTTTTAATTTTTCTCTTTGGAGTCCCTCTTTAAAACTTGTAAGAACTCCATATGTAAGCAAGAAAACTGCAAAATGCATCATTATATTCAGCAGGAACACAAGTTGTATGAAACATCAGCTATGTACAGCTTGTGACCCAGCACCATCCTCCAAGCCAAAAGTATGTGCTTGGAAAGATCAATGTGAGCTGTACTATACCCCGTTTTCTTCCTTTTTTGCGCCTAGTATTGGCAAGTTCTTGCATTATTATTATTATTACTCTAAATTTGATAATGAATGATCATTTTCACAATTACATACACTACATTTGCATCATATCCCATCATATGTTGATTATTTGGATAATTATCTTTTTTCATTCAGGATAAAATATGGATCATAAATAGAATCAAAATGTACAATTTAGCTTTTAAAAATGATATTTGGGTAATCTCTAACTGAAATTCAGGCTCTGGTAGTGCAATCATGGCTGTGTAATCATGTGCCCAGGCTTCTGTCTCATCTTTACTTAACACTGACAAAAAATAAGTACTGTAAACTATCAGCTGACTACTGAAAATCTGAAGTATACATTTTATAAGTTTATAAATTATAATGTAATAAATGTATACATTATAACAAAATAAATGTATGCAGCAGGCCAAAAAAGCTTATATTCTGTCTCACAGACCAGCATGCATATGTGGAGTTATTTTGCCACATAACCCTGCATGATGAGTCCAATTTTTGGCTTTTTCTTTTAGTTGTCCAAAAAAATTGAATTGGCCATGGAGCAGCCAAAAAAAAGTGGGCCAAAAAAAGGAAGAAAAGAACTTCTGCATATTTTTTATTTTCTAAAAAAAAGCATAGCTTTTTTGCCAAATGTATGTGAGACACACTTAACTCTTTTTTGGCCTCATGATCAATTGCAATATTGGTATACATGTACTGGTATAGTAACTCTACAGCTGTTTGACAAATACAGAATAGGTAAAAAAATATCGCTGGCGACTCAGTTTTGACAACTGATTTGGATTATTTAGTCCACATCCACATCCTGTGTAAATTTTAACAAAATTTCATTGCGGGTAAATATGATTTTTCTTAAATATCTAATTTTCCATGTCTTTCTATGGAGAATGGACACATAGAGGGTACTATAACATACAAATCATGACGTTTGTTGGCCTATATGGCAAGATTCCTGCAATGGATTTGTCTGATTTTTGCAGAGATATATAATAGCTCTTGCATGTCCCTATTTAGATGTATATCAGTTGTCAAAATTGTGTCGCCACTGCTTAAAATTGTTCTAAAAATAAAAGAGACAATTTGTATGGGGTGAAACAACTGTGACTCAGGCAAGACAAGAAATTAATAGATACTATAGCTGTAGTTTACAATTGAGAAACAACCAATCTAAACTATATATTTTTACCTGCAAAGTGTACAGACTTGCAAGGTTACAGATACAGAGACTTTTAAGATTTTAAAATAATTTTCTTATGTTAAAGACACTATCAGTGATTTGAAAAATATTTGAAATTTGCAGGAATAGCTTCAAAGTGAAGGATAAGTCTGTAGAATTCTCATAAGTTACCTTTTCCAGCTGTAGAATTGACAGAAAAGGAAGAAAACGGCAGTGTTCCAAGATACGATTCTCCATTCAATTACGTGTTGTAGTAAGTGTCCGTTCGGACAGTAATGACTAAAATCTCCGATTCTGTCCTTATTAGGTTGCTTCTGGTCTTATCATTTGCAGGGTATGTTAGGATACCTGTACTTGTTGCATACATGCAAAAATCTGATTTTTGATGATTTTTTCGATTTGCTGATTTAGCAAATCACTGATAGTGTCTTTAATCTGTTGGTTTTGCCACTTTGCCTTTGTCTCCTTCATTGCATCTATCACAGTAATTATCACTTTGCTTGAATATCAGATAATACAGGGTGGTCCATAAAATTGTACAGTGGTGGCACCAGAAGCGGAAAAAGTGATTTCCACAGCTGGAACTCATAATAAAATTGGAGACAATTTTAGATTTTTTTGTTATTTTACTAAGGGCAAGGTTCAAAGTTGGGTAGCAATTGTCCCCACTCAGTGGCACCCCTAGGGATGGTGCTCCCCCTCCCCCAGTGTGGCACCGCCACTGACCACATAATTGTGCTTCGGATACATATCTGTGTAGGCATGGTTTTAACTCAATTTCAATCTCAAACAAAGGCTAGAAATCTCTGGAATTTTATTATCATGCTGACTTCCACCTGAAAGTTAACCATTAGTGAGTTGAAAAAGCCAGTGTTAACTCAGCACAGAGGATATTAAATTGAACTAGTGTCAACTAGGCCCACCTGAAAATCAACAATAACTTTAAGCGGACAAGA
>JAMKCH010029787.1:0-22356 GCA_023653785.1 Ophioderma brevispina | reverse complement strand
TGAAATCCAAGTATTATGAGACAGGAGGATATGTATAGAATGCAGCCGAATATTTTATTTTAAGCCTGTTTTTTTATTATTACTTTTTTCATATTTAGAATGGTTGCTGGTGTATTAAATCACACCTAAAGTGAATAAGTCGAAAACGAGAACGCTGTTATTATGTATAAAAGGATGATTTGGTATTTTCTGTCAGGAAAATTCAGGTTTTTGGTTTCTTTTGTACTTGTTTGTCCAATAGGCCTACATCTTCTAGACGTTCATGGTAGGTGATCTCCTAACAATTTAGAAAAAATGTATCCTCAGAAAATATCGTCGCATCCCTTTAATCACAGTTTAGTTTGGGTATACGTGTAGTGTCTGATCTTCTAGCCCACATTTATACTACTTACACAGATCCAATGACTTTACAAGATCGTGTTCGATCTTTAAAACCATATGAAGCTAGATCAAGTCCATCAGGGCAATCTCCTACGGTGAATTCCATTTTGTTCCCTGTGAAATATTCTTGGTCGTAAAGAAGAATCTGTTTTGAAGGAGGAAATCAAAATAAATTCTTGACTTTAAACGTTTTGCGCCTTGAATATATTTAGAGACTTCTCAACTCCTCCTACACCATATACTCACCACTATAGAAGTTCACGTGTCACCTTCACCTTAGTTTCCTTTCTTTGGGGTAAATGATCCCTATCTCGACATAACGTTCTGTTAAGTGGTTTGACGTGTGATCTGTTTACGCGCAAGCTGTTCAATTTAGCAGAGAGCAATTTGGCGAGTTAAAAAGTGGGCGAGTTATGAGATGACGAGTTAAAATGGGGAGTTACCCCCCCTACAAAGTCAGACTGAACTGCAAGGAAGTCACGGAGGTGAGTTACAGAAACACCATGAAGTACTGCTGACGAGTTACGGTAAACCCATTTAGTCCAGCTGGCGATTTACGGAAACAACATGAAGTCCTGCTGGCGAGTTACGGAAACACCATTTAGTCCTGCTGGCGAGTTACGGAAATATCATGAAGTCCTGCTGGCGAGTTACGGTAACACCAAGAAGTTCTCTTGCCGAGTTAGGGAAACACCAATTGGTCCTGCTGGCGAGTTACGGAAACACCATTATGTCCTGCTGGCGAGTTATGGAAACACCATTTAGTCCTGGAAGGCGAGTTACAGAAACACCATCTAGTCCTGCTGATGAGTTATAAAAACACCATTAAATCCTGCTGGCGAGTTAAAGAAAGCAGGTAAAACAACGCACCACCAAAAAAAAAATGAAAAATTTAACTCGCGCCACACAGACTTCCTTGAAAAGTTTTAACTTGCCACACAGACTAACTTGACAAATTTTAACTCGCCATACGGACTTCTTTGAAAATTTTTAACTCGCCACACTGACATCCTTGAAAAATGTTAACTCGGGCCACAATGACTATCCATTGAAAATTTCAACTCAAGACTTCTTTAAAAAAAATTAATTCGCCACACGGACTTCCTTGAATTTTTAAAAACTTCGTGGGGACACCTCGCTATTTTAACTCACCACTCTCTAACTCTCCCAGCCGCCGCCGGAAAACAAAGGATTTGCATTTTGAGGTGCGCGTGGATCTCTCTGCCTTTTGTTTGCGTTTATTGGCATGAAGAATTAAAACAAAAACAAATCGCATCAATCGCGCATCCTCTATGCCCGTGTTCAGGCGAACATCCTTTAAGATACTGCTGTGCTGCGTGCTGAATGTGCCACGAACTTCTCTTGCGCCTCAACGAGGAGAGCCCAAATTCTTTAAAAAGACTCAAATGGAAAAAAGGTAAGACGGTGACCCACATTTTTTATTTAAAGGTTTTGAAGAACAACATCGCGACCTCAACATAATTAGAAATTTAAAAAATTCTACAGAGTAGTCTTTATTTTGTAGGCGATCTAAACGTATAATTTTTACGTTCTCATAGACCTGGGTGGTTTTAAAAGCGACAACATACCTTTTTTGTTTTGCCTAATCTAAAAAGCAAAAGCCGGTGACCCTGATGTTTTATTTCAGATTCTTAATCAGCACCAATATTAATACCACATGGTTGATTTCACAGGATATAATATTGTGTCAATAATTTCAAGCTGATTAAACGGTAATTTGTAAACTTCTTTCTTGATTACTCTTTTGTTACTATAAAATTTTCTACCTTAGCGTTCTGAAAATTATCCTACATTGTCTATGGGGAAATGTTATCGGTTGTAACAATAATCCTGGGTTTCCTACCGGAAATATTTTTTTTACCGAAATTCCTATCCCACAATGCACCAACGATGTACGAGTAGATAAATAAATAGCGCATATATTCGATGGTGTTTTGTGTCATACGGTCATTTTTTCTGTCATAACTGTGCGAAAACCGTTTGGGAAAGAATTTAGTATTCTGCCACAGGCTACGAATTCGGCAACGTTAACGGAATAAACCGCATGTTAAAGGTGCCGAATTTTAAGTGGTGGCAGAATACTAAATTCATCCCACCGTTTGCTGTACATAAGGGAGCGGTCATTATTTATGCCGGGGGGATGGAGGATTTCAACTTTTTTTCGGCAAAAATTTTTGCGTTCCTCCCTCGCTTCCGTTCAAAAATTTCACACTTCTCCCTTGATCATGCTGATTTCCCCATTTAAAAGTTCATGTTCCCCTCTCTCTCGTTGATGACAAATTTTACGTTCCCCCTCTCTCTTACAAAAAATTTTCGGGTTCCCCCCTCAAATCCTCCATTCCCCCCTGGTGTAAATAATGACCCCTCCCCAAATAATACCAGTAACGAGTAGTCTTTGATTGCCTTGTAATTTTTGCGCCACAAAATGTGCGCGTATAGTTTAAAGGAGGCGAACTAAACCACGAGCGTGCATGGAGTGATGCATATCTACTCGTACATCGTTGGTGCATTGTGGGATAGGAATTTCGGTAAAAAATGATTTCCGGTTCGAAACACAGGATCCACGTATTGACGCAATTACGACCGTTATGAACCGCAGCTATATCTGAAACAAGAATAGTCTTTAAAAAAAGACAAAGCATCGCTGAGAGGTTGGTTTGAAAAACAAATAGAACCAAAACGACTTTTTTTGCTACTATTTTTTAAATTCTTTGTTCATGAAGTTAGTGGTAAAATGAAACAAACTAAAATTTTGGCGGTATTTTTATTAAATAGAGACCCGTTTTGGAATCGCATTAAATATGATTAACAGCATTACGAATGTTTACAATGCATTTAAATTACGGGGGGAAAAGGAAGCCCTCCTAGAAGTAAATGGCTTGGCGAAGTTTGCGCAGCGCAAGACGAATTTGACAGGTGGGTCGATGTTGGAAGGACTGGAAAGATTTGGAACAACCTTAAGTTACACGGTACAGCTCTAATAGGTTCTATGGCATTTTTGCATAAAAATTATTCAATATATGAGATTTGTTTGAAACTGTTGTCAAAATCATATACTAAAGGATAGGAAATTTCTTATTCACCTTGTGTTAAAATTAACTTCTTATGTGCCTCGTCTTGTGTATATCATACTTGTGGCTCAAATTACATTTTTACAATGCATGTTAGATTTTTATATTGGTGATTTTATTGCTTACCATTTTTTTGCTGTTTTACCCACTTATTTCTCTAGGAAATTCTAGAAATCGAGGCTAAACATTAGCAGTTACTATTCCAAAATGAAAAAATTTGCGAAAGGTTGCGGAATTTAGAAACCTTTACACCTATTGTGTCTTCAAAATAGTCCTACAGAATTGGTTGTAAAACCACCAAAATTTGATTGTTATGTGTTTTCTTTCATGTATACCGTTATTTTTGGCATTGATTTGAGAAATCGGATTTTCTGAAAATGGTAAAAAAATAAATTGTTTTATTTATTTTTTTTGGGGGGGGGGCAGGGAGGGGGATAAAAAAAAACCAGGTCCGAGGTACAAATATACGTGTCTGTTGTACTTGTGGGCAGATTCCTATCCTCTTTAGGTATTATTTATCCCAGATACAATTACGGGGTGAAGTTTTTTGACTCCTATGCATTGAGGTCCCTAGAGGAAAATCCACGATCTCGATAAAAAAGCGGGAGGGACAGCGTATGTTCTTGTCAGATCTATGCGTATTTATTCCAACGCAAGGCGGGGTGCCATCCGGTATTTTTTTCAAAAGTGCAGTTAAGGGCGTGTGGATATAGACCATGTAGACCTGGTTACATTTGACATGGTTTCATGGTCGTTGGATTATTCCTTGCGAAGAGACAACACCCATTTTCATTGCTTAACCTTCGAAGCAGTAAGTAGACGATTTTAACGAAGCCGCCATGCTTTTTTTTTTACGCGATCGATTTTGCCACAAGCCATGTTTAGTCTTTCACACCAATTGAAAGATGATAGGTGGTTAATCAAGTTCTGGCCTGTATGAAGACTATCGCGTTTACATTTAACATTGAAATTAAAAACACAGCTTTAATTTAACGTTTTCCTTTAAAATATATAAATTTATCAAAAATGGCATAATTTGTGCCTATTTTTTATAAAATGAGCGTGGGATTCTTGAGAAATATAGTTTTTAAAATAAAATTAGGAAACTCTTCATCATACAAAGAAGCGCTACTCGGTACATTGAAAAGTACGTAGATTGCTGAACCGCGCATTAGTGGGTTTAGAACACTGATCTCTATACAATGGATTGGAAACCTGGGCTTCGTAATTGAGGCACTGACGGTCATATTGGTCATCCAAAAAGAGCTCAAGCAGGTGGTTAAGAGCCGGTCATTTATACAAAATTTGTTCCCATTGAATGTGGATAAGCGACATAACAAACTTCAGAATCAAGCCAATTCAGTGAGCTCATTGTATTTGCGCGTATGGGATGGCATGTATAGCTAAAACGTGCACCCGGGATACAACTTCTGTTAAACAGGTGTCTCTGGAATGCTATTGTGTTCAGTAGACCAAGATGTCCCCCCGTTGCTCCATTCATCTATACAATTACTGTTGTGTAGCCAATCCATTTTATAGAGATCAGTGGTTACAGTGCGACTGCGATAAAACTATAAATATTACGCGACCCCTTTTAAAATGTCCACGTTTTCATGGATTGTTAGTGTTTAGGCCAACTAAAACCTTTGCTAATCACAAATGATATCTAAAACATCCCTCTTAATTTTTTCTCAATCAATGGTGTTTTTAAAAAGTGTAGTTTTTTTGCAATAAAATTTCTAAACGAACTTCGCTCCTATCCTTTGTGTGTTCAACGAAGTTGCACAAGGATGAGGCTTGTGGAAGACCTGCTGAAGTCACGTGATATAGTTTCGCTGGCTTCTGTTTCGTATTGCCTGTGCTTTTGTAACAATACCACAGGGAATAAACATGGGAGCTTCCATGATTGCTGTAACAGTTTGTCGTCACATTTGTCGGAATAAATGTCGGATTTTTTTCGCAAGGAATACTCCAATTGGCTGACAACATTGGTACGTTTTATTTGAGATTTCATTCTATAGTACCGAGAGATTCATACAAAAATCCTTTAAGTGTAGAAAATATTTAAAAAAATCGATTAATCTGAGATCTCATCGCCCACTTACAGATAATAGGGCGCATTGTACCTTTTGAATCCTCAATACGTAAACGTAGGTTTAAATTCCACACCACTAATTTAGATCTGTCTGGCGCCCCTCTGGCCGAAAAGTGTTGGGAAAAAGGTAAAAAGTGCCGGTCCTAAGTTAAAATTTAAAATAGTAGAAACTGGAACTCCCTGGGCCATATTTTGTGTTAGAGAAAATATTTTCAAGATACAAATCAGCACATTATAAAGAAAAGGTGTGTGAGTAATTACAGTACTAAATTTTACACAGTTTCAGGGGGATCGGAACACATCGTTGTCTTCACGCTTCAGTGACGAGAAATTTACGTTTTAATTAGGGCCCTTTTATATCATAAACCAATGGCAATTTATTTGTGGTGTGTCAACCTTCGAACAATTTAATCTATTTTGATTTGATTCTTGTTCTACCCTCCCACCCCATTTCAGCATGGTTTCTCATCGCTGATTATTTTTTTCAAGACTTTGATACTTATTCTGTGACAATTAGAAACATGATTAAAAGATTTTATACTTGAATGTAAAACAACTTAGAATATTGGGATTTTGAGGTAAATGCTTCTCAACCTTTCCGCGGCGTCATTGCGGGGCTGGCTTCTCCTTCTTTCGACATGGTTGAACCTGTAGAAAAAATGTGTCCGTAATTAGGGATGTTTCATTATTTATGCCAGGGGGGGTGATGGAGGATTTCCGTCGTTTTTAACGCTATTTTTTCAAGTCCCCCATCTCAGTTTCTGAATTCATGTCCCCCCCTGACTAGTAGACACAATTTCAAGTCCCCCCTTGAATATTTCAATTACTAGTATACAATCATAAATTGGGTCAATATCCCAGACGTCATCTTTTAAGGGCAGCAAGAGTGATGCTTCCCTTAGCTCTCCTTAAGTGCATTGAAGGAGAATGATTTTTACCTCCTCTTGGAAGATAATTTCTAAGGTACATTTGCAGAAGTAAATGTTCTTTGGGGGGGGGCCAGGGGCTCGCAAGCCCCCGCCAAACAAACCTTGCCCCCCCCCCCGTCAGCCCCCCACATGAACTGACTTTTTTTGTACAGTGGTCTATGGAGAATGACCTAACTTTGCCCCCTCAAAAAAAACCTTGGCCAACCCCTTCAGCCCCCCCATTTGTAAAGGTCTGGTTCCGCCACTGAGGGCTTTATGTTAGAATGTCCTATCCTATCTGAAATTTTTAGCCCAAATGATCCTACAACACTCGGTCACTGTTAGTGTTTTGGTCACAAAAGGCCCTGCTGCGTGTTTTTGTCCCGGTTCTCTCCAAGTTGCAATTGAAATGAAATACATTTCCACATGATATGATGTTCTGCATATGCCCTAATAATTTTCACAGATGAGTGGCATAGGTAGTGATGTGGTGCCCAACAAGATGTTAAAGTTTTTGCGACACGTATAATGAGCAATAATGGGTGGGGCACAGGGTCCCCACTGTTAGGCCCCCTGGCGGGGGTCCAGGGGGCTGAGCCCCTGGAAGCTGTCCAGGGGGCTGAGCCCCTGGAAGCTGTCCAGGGGGCTGATCCCCTGGAAGCTGTCCAGGGGGCTGAGCCCCTGGAAGCTCGTGGTGTTTTAGCATGTTTTTTACCTATAATATTGTTTTTTTTTTTTACTTAGGCCAAAATGATCTCGTTTTTCAGCGACTGAGCACTGTCGGAGTACTGTCACTGTATCAGTTCTTGACGTTTGTGAGTTCGTAAACGTATAAGTGGTTGGTGGTCAGGAATATTTGTGACTGCCCTTTCTCACGTAAGAAGATCAATAAAAGCAACTGGAAAAGTTGGTAGCACGTGAGTTGGTAGTAAGATGTTAAAGTGGTGCCCTAAGCACATCGCACGAGCAAATAATGGTGGGGTACAAGGTTTAGCATGTTTGAGTGCCTTCAGAGAGCTCCAGTTATCTCATCATCTTGAAGCAGATGAACTATTTTTGAACTATCATATTGCGGGGGTTTGATTGGGTAGGCCAAAATGATCTCTATTTCAGTGACTGAGACTGTCACTGTAATCAGTGTCTTTACTTGTGATCACATAAACATATAGGTGGTTGGTTGGTCCAGGAATATTGTTACGTTCCTTTCTCCAGTAATCATTAAAGCTCAATACAACAATCTATTGGAAAATTTGGTAGTAATGGCCTAATTTAAAATGCTAGTATATATGATCATCATAAAACCAAATTTTTTTTATCATAGAATACAATTTGGGTGTCATATTGGTAATCTGCAACCTTGGATGATTCTCAGATGGGGATACTTTTTTATAACATTGAGCTATTGTAATAGCATATACTCGAAAATAAATTTTCAGATCAACCTTTTATATATAATGCTCTGTTTTATCTGGCATACTGGGTTCGCATGGATCCCGGCATGGATACAATTTACAAGCCGTATGCCTATAAAGGTATTGATAAAAGTGAGCGGTTTGACATCACACTCCATAAAAGAGAAATTGACTACATCTTTATGTTTTTGTACCACATTGAAATTTAAAGCATACGAGCTATGTATCATTTAAAATCCTTATATTATCACAAAATGACTTTAATTTTCATAATCAAATAAACATTCTCAGTTGTGCCATGTATATCAAAAGAGTTGTTTACCATCATCTTATACGTGAAAGTTAATAAATGCCATTCAAATCGGGGTCTGGGGGGCCCGGGCAGCTTAACTTAAAAATGCACATGTGCACACTATATGATTATGAAGTTTTTCTGTCATCATGATGCATTTCAAATGAAAAGCTAGTGTGGCAACCGTGGTATGACCTGGAACTTCCATTACAAGTAACTGTACTTCATAAAAAGAATGGAATTAAATTCAATGTTTTACAATCATGGGCTGTGTCTTGTCTCTTGTATGTGAAAAAAAATTAATGTTGATATTTTGTATCCCGGCTATTTAAACTACTGAACTACATCTACACTCCAGGATGAAATTAATTTTAAAATGATAAACTTGTGTTAAAAGATTTACCTACAATTTAGCCACCTTTTCATAGTCTAGCTAGCCCTCTTTTCTGATAGGCCTCTTCTTTATTTTTATGACATCACTATTATTCAAATGGTGAAAAACAAAATGTACTCGGTTTAATAAAAACAGTTTCCTTTTTTCATGATGCTTTTACAAAAATTTCGCGTCCCCCCATCTCTGTCACAAAAAATTTCGCGTCCCCCCCAGGTTAAAAAAAATTTCATGTCCCCCCCTTGATTTCCTCCATCCCCCCCCTGGCGTAATATGAACACTCTCCCCTTAGAGGAACAAAATGGTTATTTCCACTTTCATTATTTTGTTCGAGTTGATCATTGTCTTTTATCATTATTTTGTACTTTTTGGAAAGCACAGACCGTTTGGTCAGTGACGGGTAAACACGTGCAAAATATAATAAACCTGTACACAAACATCAGTCCCCAGCTAATGCAGATCGGTTCTCTGTGTTTGCAATTAATGCATGACTGGTCACTGGTGCTTCCAGCATCGCAATCTTTGAATACTTCAAACATTTTGAACACATTTTAAACATCCCACAAATTCATTTTCAGGTTATTTGAACTTTTAATTACATTTAGATTTTTGTTTTTTAACTTTAACAGCCTACAGACCCTATTTCAGAAGTTTTTAATAACAGTTTAACAACCCGTTGTAAAAATATCTTTAAATTGTTTATAATATTTAACTGTGCCAAACCTTGCTTATCACACATTATATATTACTATGGACCGGTACATAAATAAGCACATCCTTCATCTTCAAAACAATTCATTAATTTTGCTGATATGTTTATTAAAACAAGGATGGGGTAGCAACTAGTCTCGTGAAAATTAAAATCGCATTGTAAATTATCTAGGCTGTGCTTGTGTTACTGCTTTTCTATTGACTTACACAAAGCAGGCCAGGTGAACCAAGTCTAATCAAGCATGCCAAGGCTTCACCTGTTTCAAACACGCGCGCAATTGTGTGCACTGACCGCAGGCGAGTCATATTGAATACTGTGCAAATGTATATGAAGAGACGTAGTGTAATCGAAAATTTTCGAATATTTTATAAAACGATTTTGGATGTGAATGAATGTGTTTACCCTAATGAAGGTAGCTAGCGCCCAACCGAAGCTTGACAGTTTGATGTCAACATACAAGTTGCAAAATAATTCACATGTTAAGTAAAACAAACAGGAGGTAGATGGAAAGGGAGGCATGTTCTGACTTCCTTTAAAAAGGGTACATTTTAAAATTGTCATTTTTGGTTCAAGAATAAAATATCGGATGTCATTTTTCTGGAAAATACGATGAGGTGTAGTTGATCATTCAAAATCAAATTAAATATTCAACCAAATCATAATAATTACTTATAATTACTTCAATTACCATGTTTGAGTCTCGATCGTAAAGTTGTTCGGTCATGTAACAGATTGGACTAAACTTTCGCAATGAACGGGATCATGAAAACAGAATCGGGCGAATGACTTCATTATCGAGCTACCTAGCGACTGACTGAAAAGTGGCAATCCAATTCGTGGATCATGCAAAGTAATTGCTAATGTGATTCATATTCAATATCTTTCTGATGGATGTTTCTTCATCATACCGTATTCTTTTAGCAGCCGCGCGTTAAGAATATGAAGTAGGACCTCGTACACGAACATGTATTAAAATTCTAGCGCATTTCCTGTGGGGGTTACATCTCCCGGTTCCGATGGCCCTGTGCATGATGGAAGAGTTTTCGTGTTATTGTTGGCAGTGACAACCAACACAAACACAAGCTTTTACGATACAATTAATTTTGTATGTTCAATACTACCGTCTGAGGCGATCGATCGACTCTTTTGAGTACCGTATCCCAAACAAGTGAATGTGCATTGGTTTCCTTTGACATAGAAAACAGAGGACTTTTTTTAGTTTTACCATACCGTCGACCAATCACCCTGTAATTAAATTTGACAAGGAAAGCGTGCTCAAAATGATGAACGTTTCAATGTCCACAATATATACATAAAATCATTTCCCTAAAATGTTTCAACTTTTAGATATGCAAGTTCATAATTCTCTAAAACTTCGAAAAACGTCAATCGTCGAAATGTTACTTTTGGTCGATAATGTGACGTTATATAGGCCTGAGCAGTTGAACATAAACACAGTATGTTACTCAAACAATAAAGACTGTTATTTTTAAACCTTTTGTGCTATTTTAATCGGTAAAGATGTTCAAAAGTTGAAAACTGGAATGATGGAAATCGAAATGTGTTGAAAACAGATATGCGCTTGGCCGGCTATCATTGCCAAGATAGCGCAAATGCATCAGATAGCAAACTGACATCATAAATTAAAGGTGCTTGTTCCGATTTATTTGTATTGTGTTCTCTACCTGATATGAGAGCCTGGCACTTGCACATACGCCCCATCAAGTAACCGTGGGAAACAAACTTGCGGTTTTGATGGTAGACGCAATAATGCATGCTGCAAAGCCCTATTTAAAGTCGGACTCAGAGATTTTGAAATATTATTTTTTTTGTGGTAATAAGGAAAATATCAACTAGAACTAAAGATAGTAACCTAACCTAAAATGCACAATTCCGAAATCTGAGATGAATCGGATTTTTTTCTGTTTTGATGCCTTAAACCATTTATGTGGTACTATCTGTGCCATATGATTCTGTGTATAACAAAAATTCCGGATCCGGAATTTTATAACAAAGTTGTGATTTCTTATGAAGGAATTCGATTTAAGCTTAGCAATTTCACACAGTGATAGATATGCAAGCATTGTGGTACATTGCAAAAAACACAAGTTTTTGGAAATTAGGGGCGCCCTCCTCAGGAAATCTCTGAGTCGGCCTTTAATACTGTGCTGAAGATTTCTGGTTAAACCCTAAAACAACGGTTTTTTGTTTATATCTTGGGAATGAAATGGATTTGAGGGCTCAAAATTTCAGGACGACAATGAGAAAAATACGGCCTTTCATCTGATATAAAAATCGATACTACTTCCGGGTAAATCAGGGGGGGTCCCCCCAAAGACCGATCGGACACGCCCATGTTAGTTATTAATCAATTCTGTCGGTCGGTGTGATGTCACAAATTGGAATTCTAGCTGCCGCCTGAAACTGTCCATAACAAGTTCATACCAGTTGCAGGTAGTATGTGTGCCAAATTCAACAACCGAGACCGACAGAATGAAGATTGACACGGGATAACAACAGAATAGAGGGCAATGACAGGTTTTTGAATTTGGGGAAGACAAAAACCAAGATGCAGATATAAAATTGAGGAAATACAGATACAGATAAAATGGCACAAGCTTGATCAGACCTTCACTCTGCAGTCATCTGGAAAGGGCAGAGGGAGGTACTTAACTTTTCTGATTAAAATTTTTATTTTATTTCTCTATGTAACTAGAGAAAAGATTCCTAGCAGGGAAAAGTACCTTATTGTATCACGCAAGAGAATAATTGAGTTATTCTAGTGCTATATTAGATAATGCAATATGTTTACACGTTCTGAAACATTTGTAGAAAAAGCTACTAGAAATAGCTTGGGATTTTGCTAACGTAGCAATTTTTGGACAGACATTTTTGCGAACTTTTTCTGTCCATGAATAACAGTAACATTAGCAACCTATTTTTAACTAGAACACTATTTTTAGTTATGTAATAACAAATAGTATCAAGTTACTTACTTTCTAATGTTCTTTTCTGATAAAAGAATATACATGATTAAAGTTTTGGGTACTTTACTGTGAAACATGCCATAATACTTCTAAAGATTGGAGTCGTCAAGGCAACTATGAACCCCTCATCTTGAACTGCTGGACAAAAATATTTTCAGGACTGCACCGAAAAATGACACTAGCTTCTGAAGCTTCTTATTGTGTAACTTGACACTGCATGCTGTCATTTTGAACTCTTCACCGTAAGGACATATCATCGTTGCACCGCAATGCTCTTTATAACTCTGGACATATATCGCTACACCAATGTCGACATAAGTAAAATTTGTATTCATAAGGACATTCTTGAGTGTTTTGATTATTATCACCATTGTATCTGTTCGGGTCATTCCAATTTCTTAAACTGGTGTGGCATGAGATATAGTCCTCCGGGCTCACAGTCCGGGAACAATGGTGAACAATAGGGCAATCGATTCAGTTAACTCTTCACGCAACATTAGTTTCACGTTTTATTCCGTTATCGTCTATGGAGCCCGGACTATGATACCTGCAGGACTATGATTACTTTCACAACGGTCGTTTTAATCGAACCAAAAAAAATGGTGTTATTATGTAAAATTCCGATCATTTGTGCACAAGGCTCATTTCTTTGTTCAAAGGATATTTCTGACCTTGGGATCCACGAGATGCCGTAGCATGAGGATAGGGATAGGGAGGTGGTGGTTGGGTTGGTGGTGGTGGTGGTGGTAGTTGTTTTTGTGGTGGTGGTAGTGTTATGGTTGTGGTGGTGCTGCTGCGGGTGGTGGTAGTAGTAGTGGTCGTGGTGATGATGATGATGGTGATGTTTATACGAACATTATATTTCAATCTTGAATGAAATCTTCGCATCTCCACATCTTTGTGAAAATGACTATCACAAAAAAGATGACCACTATCATGATGTTCTAAGATGAAAACGCCATACCTGGGTTTCGGGCATCCTTTGGTCGCTTGATATCAGCAGCCGTAAGTAAGCGAGGTTTTGGCCGGGACATTTTGCTTGTAGTTGAGATTGTTTCAAGAGTTACAATGTAATCACTGTCAATCCTAAAAGACAAGGAAAAACATTAAATAATCAATTTATCTCTCAATGTCTGAACTTTACATATGTGATAAACCTGAGTAATCTGAGTAACCGACCAACCAACCAACCAACCAACCAACCTACCAACCAACCATAAAGTTAGCAGACTAGCATCAGTATAAGGCGTATTAGACTGTCATTCGTTGGGAAACAATTTAGCAATCTGTCAAAATATATCATACGTTAGCAAAATTATGTAATATAACCATAAATATTATTTCAAACTTACACTTCAGCAACAAACCATGCAGTTCGACAGAAAAAAAATCACGTGGCACATTAAAATCACTGTAGAAGTTTTGCTACTCTGCTAATTTATTTGCCACAATTTTTTTATTGGAAATAACACTTTGTATTTGTAACTATCAGACTGCAGAGTCGTTGTTATATAACTGCCTTGCCTTTGTGCATATGATTTTCTTCCAGTTTCTTCTGCAAGAAACTGGACGGAACAAGTTTTTCCACTTTATTCTGTTCGTCCAGGAGAAATCTGCTTCTTCCAGAAGAATTCGAACCCTGTTATCTGTCCAGGGACTTTCTTTAAAACCCGGGGGGGGGGGGGGGCTTTTTTTTTTTTTTTTTTTTTTTAGGGTGTCAAAAACAGCAAAATATGGAAAAAAGGGTGTGTTTTTTTCTTAAACCTGAAATTGTCATGTTATATCTCATTAAACAGGGCTCAAAATCATTCAAAATATTGTAATCGGAACTTGGGAAGTAAAGCAAAGCAAGAAAATAAAGGGTATATTTACGATTCAATTTACTGCGTACTTGTTGAGGGTATCATAAACATATAAAAATACTTGTTTAGGGTGTGTTTTAGCTTGTTTTTTAGTCAGTGAAAATACGTGTTAGGGTGCATTTTGAAAGTCCATGTTCACGCATCATATCCACCTTTGAATACAAGTGGCCCCCCGGGTTTAAAACGCTCTTGAATCCAGGCGCGGAGGTGGGCAGGACTTGTTCCTTGTCACAGGCATCCCCCATCTCCCCCCGAAAGAAATCAGAGAATCCTAGTGTTAGTGTAGGCGTATATTTATGTGAATAAATGCTACAACGCTACTGTATGAAAGTATGAACAAATTATCAGCCCTTAAATACATTTATATTCAGATCGACCTTCTAAAAGAGTTACAAAAGCAAAAGTCCACTTTTGGTAATGAGATGTTCAAAAACTCCAGAAAAAGACGTTTTGTTTTACTTAGTTCCACTTTTATGAAAAATAGTCAACTCGAACTAAAGATAGTAACCTAAAGGCCCAATCCGAAATCTGAGTGAATCGGATTTGTCGTTTTGCAGTAAACCTTTATGTGTATACTCATATGTCCCTAGGATGCTGTGTATTAACAAAAATTCCGGATCCGGAATTTTATAACCCAAAAAGTTGATGATTTTCTATATGAAGAATTCGATGTAAGGCTTAGCATTTCACACAGATTAGTATATGGACAAGCATTGGACATGCAAAAAACACCAATTTTTTGGAAATGAGGGCGACCTCCTCAGGAAATCTCTGAGTCGGCCTTTAATACTGTGCTAATATTGATGGCTTAACCAATAAAACAACGGTTTTTGTTTATATTTGGGAATGAAATGGATTTGAGGGCTCAAAAATTCAGGGGACGACAATGAGACATAAAGACGGCCTTTTCATCTGATATAAAAATCGATTACTAATTCCGGGTAATCAGCGGGGGGGTCCCAAAGACGAATCGGAACACGCAACTTTAAGTTTATTAATCATTCTGTCGGTAGGTTTGTGATGTCACAAATTGGAATTCTAGCTGCCGCCTGAAACTGTCCATAACAAGTTCATACCAGTTTGAGGTAGAGTGTGCCAATTCAAAAAACAGAGACAGGACAGAATGAAGATTAAACGCGATAACAACAGAATAGAGGGCAAGTGACAGGTTTTTGAATTTGGGGAAGACAAAAACAAGATGCAGATATAAAATTGAGGAAATACAGATACAGATAATTGGAAACAAGCTTGATCAGACCTTCACTCTGCAGTCATCTGGAAAGGGCAGAGGGACTGGGTACCTACACTTTTGATTAAAATATTATTTATTTCTCTATTACTCGAGAAAGATTCCTATCAGGGAAAAGTACCTTATTGTATCACGCAAGAGAATAATTGAGTTATCTGTGCTATATTCGCTAATGCAATATGTTTACACGTTCTTGAGACATGTGTAGAAAGCGACTGAACAATAGCTGGGATTGTTCAGGTATTGCGGCTAGACTATACGATTAAAGATTTTGCTAAAGTGGCAATTTTTGGACAGACATTTTGCGAACTTTTTCTGTCCATGAATACAGAACATTTGCACTATTTTTAAACTAGAAACACTTTCAAATACGTCTCAAATTTAGACCATTTTTAGTTATGTAATAACAAATAGTATCAAGTTTTACTTATTTCTAATGTCTTTTCTGATAAAAGAATATACAGGATTAAAGTTTTGGGTACTTTACTGTGAAAACATGAATAATACTTCTCAAGATTTGAGTGTCAAGGCAACTATTTGAACCCCTCATTTGAAAATTGATGGACCAAAAATATTTCAGGACTGCACCGAAAAATGACACTAGCTTCTGAAGCTTCGTATTGTTAACTTGACACTGCATGCTGTCATTTGAACTCTTCACCGTAAGGACATAGTCATCGTTGCACCGCAATGCTCTTTATAACTATGGACATATATGCTACATACACCAAGGTCGACATAAGAAAATTTTTGTATCATAAGGACATTCTTGAGTGTTTTGATTATTTACCCATTTTATATGTTCGGGTCATTCCAATTTCTAAAAACTGGTGTGGCTATTGAGGATATAGTCCTCCGGCTCACAGTCCCTCGGGAAACAATGGGTGAACAATAGGGCAAATCGATTCAGTTGACCTCTTCACGCAACATTAGTTTCACGCTTATTCCGTTATCGTATGGAGCCCGGACTATGATACCTGCAGGACTATGATTACATTCACTCCGGTCGTTTAATCGAACAAAAATAAAAATCAATGGGGATTAGTAAATTCGATCATTGTGCACAAGGTCAATTCTTTGTTCAAAGGGATATTTCTGACCTGGGACCACGAGATTGCCGTAGAGGCGGGATGGGGATAGGAGGCGGTGGTGAGTTGGGTTGGTGGTGGTGGTTGGTTGTTGTTTTTTTGATTTTTTCTCATTTACGTTTTTTTTTTGTTTGATAGTTTGGTGGTGGTGGTGGTTAGTAGTAGTGGTCGTGGTGATGATGATGATGGTATTTACGAACATTATATTCAATCTGCAATGAAATTGTTGCATCTTCCACCATCTTTTGGAAAAGACTATCATAAAAAAAGATGAACCCCATCCCCAAATGGGGGGGGGGGGGATGTTCTAAGGTGAAAACGCCATACCTGGGTTTCGGGCATCTTTGGTCGCTGCTATCAGCACCGTAAGTAAGCGAGGTTTTGGCCGGGACATTTGCTGTAGTTGAGATTGTTTCAAGAGTTACAATGTAATCACTGTCAATCCTAAAAGCAAGGAAAAAACATTAAATAATCCATTTATCTCTCAATGTTGAAACTTTACATATGTGATAAACCTGAGTAATCTGAGTAACGCCACAACCAACCAACCAACCAACAAAACAACCAAACAAACCAACCAAACCAACCAAACCAACCAAGGCCTACCAACCAGTAGCAAATAAGTTCGCAGACTAGCATCAGATTAGGCGATTAGAACTGTTCATCGTTGGGAAACCAATTTAGCAATCTGTCAAAATATATCATACGTAAGCAAAATTATGTAATATAACCAGAAGTTATTATTTCAAAACTAACTCAGCAAAAAACAAACCATGCAGTTCGACAGAAAAAAAAAAATCACGTGGCACATTAAAATCCTGTAGTTTTGCTACTATTGCTAATTTAATTTGCACAATTTTTTATTGGAAATAACACGTTGATTTGTAACTATCAGACATGACAAGAGTCTTGGATATAACTGCCTTGCTATATTTGCATTGATTTCTTCCAGTTTCTTCTGCAAGAAACGGACGGAACAAGTTTTCCACTTTATTCTGTTCTTCCAGGAGAAATCTGCTTCTTCCAGAAAATTCGAACCCTGTTATCTGTCCAGGGACTTTCTTTAAAACCCGGGGGGGGGGCGGGGGAACTTGTATTCAAAGGTGGGCATATAGATGCGTGAACAAGAAAACGCGTAAAAAGTGGGTCTTTTTCCAACAGGCGATGTACGCGCGTTACATCGTTTAGGGTGCAAAAACAGCAAAAATGGAAAAAAAGGGTTTTTTTTTCTTAAACCTGAAATTAGTCATGTTATTATTCATAGCAGGGCTCAAAATCATTCAAAATATTGTAATCGGAACTTGGGAAGTTAAAGCAAAGCAAGAAAATAAAGGGTTTTTTTAATTTTTTAGGTTTTTTCTTTTTTTAAAGTTTTTTCTTTAAACATATAAAAATACTGTTTAGGGGTGTTTTGAGCTTGGTTTTAGTCAGAGTGAAATAAGTGTTAAGGGTTGCATTGAAAGTCCATGGTCCGATCATTCCACTTTGAGTCAGTTTGCCCCACCCCCCCGCGGTTTAAAAACGCGCTTGAATCCAGGCGCGGAGGTGGGCAGGACTTGTTCCTTGTCACAGCATCCCCATTCTCCCCCCGAACGAAATCAGAGGAATCCCCCCCTTTTATTGTTAGTGTAGGCGATCTTTATGTGAATAATGCTACAACGTACTGTAGAAAGTATGAACAACTTATCAGCCCTTAAATACTTTATATTCAGAGCGACCTTTACTAAAAAGAGTTACAAAAGCAAAAGTCCACTGTGGTAATGAGATGTCAAAAACTCCGAAAAAGAACGTTTTGTTTTATAGTTCCACTGTCATGAAAAAAATCAGTGAAGGAAATCATTTAGAGCCACCCAAGAGGAAATGGGTATTTGGAAATCATTCGCCATGACGAATACCTTTAAACTTAACTGCATAAGGAGTTTTCACTTCCGATAGTGCATTAACCGGGGGGTTCCTAGGGACCCCACTAGTTAACCACTTTCCTAAAGGATTGTTTAGAGAAATCCACCACATGTGAGACGGCTCAAGACATCAACAATAAAGGAAATAAAAATCAAGAAGTTGTAAAAACAATTAGGGGCAAAACATTATTTTAATTTCACGTCAAAATGTGCGAAAAAGACACTAATTTGTTTCTGCATTTCTTACGGAATTTCTTAGCCGAGACTTGTTGCTTGATGCTGTTAATTGGTTGAAGAAGAATATATTTACCAATAAAGCACAAACATAAATGCCATTGCCATTATATGTTTGTAGGGTTACGTGTATATTTACCATAGGTTCCTACAGTACACCGCTATACATGAGGTATATAAAATACCCCTATGGCCCCACAATGGCCTACTAACTTTGCAGACTTTTAATTAATATTACTTGTTTATGTCACTAGGGTGTATGCATATGAAAATCAGAATACAGTAACTCTAAGAAGATTTTTAATTTTTGTCCATGGGCATAGGGAGGGGGGGTGGCTCCTAGGTACCCATGCTATTAACGCAAAACAACGACGCGATGGATTGAATTTTTATTTTGGCACCATGCAAGCGCAATAAAAGGTAGACAAATTACAAAAAATATAAACCAAAAGATTGCAGCGTTAAAAAATCGCCGGCTGAAAAGGCTGAAAAAACTAAAGGTGGGTACCTAGGACCCCCCCCCTTGCAGTTAAGTGTATATTTCTATTTTTGTATAATGACAGTAATATCCGCACATAGTAAGAAAACGTAAGGCGATAATGAACGACTTGACGACAACCAACATTTAATTGGAAATCGGTTTTGGTTTTGTGAGACATTTAGGAGAATGCAAGAGTATGGCGGTTTGTATAAAATAGTTCAGAACCATCTTTAATGGAATCAACAAAATAATATTGGAAATAGTCAATCAAAAACAGTTTGGAGTGAATATTTCCACCTACATATCTTCCTGCCATAAAACCTTTTTGATCTCATTAATTAATGTAGGTGACATCCTTTTAATTCTACTTTGCACTAACTAATTAAGCAATTGTCATGTAAACTTAAGAAGGGGATATAGTTCTCCATTTAAAAATCGTCACTATATAATACACCCGATTGTGAAATTCTTTACTGTTCAAATGCAATGTATAAAACTGTTGCGCATAAGATTGCATTTTGTTAACTAAAACCATGATGTAAATTAAAAGTTTGCCATCAATATTCTAAAACATTGTAGGACAGGAAATTGCCGACATAAGACAAATCCATATACAACTGCCATGGTTTTCACCACATTCATGAATTTGGCGATGTTTTAGTATAAACTACCTTAATACTGACGCACAAGGGCGTGGGGGTAACGTGAAAACCTGCTTAACGTGTGAGTTTGACGCACGAGAGTGGTGAACAGGGAAAGAAACTGCTACCTTCCAAATTATAGCTTGAAAATATTCCCTTATTTGAATATGCTAATATCGCCCTGCATTGGTTAGAGAAATACTAAGCTGGAAAATACTTCCCTTATTTGAATATGCTAATTCGCCCTTGCCATTGGTAGAGAAATACAAACTAAGTGATTTTCGTTATGGTTCCGGCGTTCTACAGCTACACAATTTGGCGTAGAAATTCTATCAATACTGACATTCAATAAACATTTGGATTAGCATTGCCATCACTGTCAAATAGCGTTTGTAACTGGTTTGTAAATAACATTGACAGGCATCCCGCCGGGCCTCTGTAATATCAGCTTATCCGTTCAGTCTCGTCATGTGCGATATGAAAAGTGGTGCACAAACCTTCGAGTAGCTTGCAGTGGCGGCGCCAGACCTCTTTTTCTGGGGGGGGGGGGAACGGGGGACAAGTTGAAATCTTTGGGGGGGGGGGGAACAAAAGTGAAATTCTGGGGGGGGAATATGAAAAATGGGAAATTATTCAGCAATTTGGCCCTAAATCGACTGATTTTGGGACCCAAATCCACTGAATTTTTGCCCCAACTCCTTCATTTTTCTTCGACCAGCGGGGGGGGGGAATGGGGGGGGAAGAAAAAACTTTGAGGGGGGCGCAAATCCCCCCCTGGCGCAGCACTGTGAGTAGGTAAAAAGTGCCCGGCTTTTCATGGTTAGGATGTTATGTGGGTAATAAGAAACATTGCTATTTGCAATGAATAAGTTTTGTGTCAAAGTTTATCATAACGGCCTATTAAAGTATGTCAATAGGAAATGATAATACAAAACAATAATAGCAACGTTTAAGAAAATTTTCAGAAAAAATAGTAGCAAATTTAAATAGGATGAGACAAATCCCACGGTGTTTTCTCAGTTTTGTTAAAATTTTATACTGGATTTGGGTTTGTAAGATCTTTTAAACTTCTCTCCTGATTTACTTCTCAAACTCTTGTCGCAAAAAGAATCTTTTTTAATGTGGTGAGCGCTCACCAGAATATAAAATGGTCTAAAGAAAACTACCTGTAACATCATCTTTATGATTTTCTATCTAAACATATACATTTATATAAGCAGCACTGAAATGATTGGATTAGATTAGATGATTTTTTTTTTAAATTGTGAAAGTTATCGTAATGTTTACATTCTTTATGGATTTCCTGTGTAAATGTTTGATAGCATTTTTCAAAGAGTTTTAACACATAAAGCTTGCCTGAAACGCAAACAAAAAGTAAATGTAAATCGATAAGTCTACAACGATATATATTAAAGAAACTATCAGTGATTGACCCGAAAGATTGAAAATATTTGAAATTTGCACAAATAACGAGTCTGTAGAATTCTCATGTTATTTTTTGCCACTGAAAATTTGACAGAAAAGGAAGAAAACAGCAGTGCTAGTGCTCTAAGATATGAATCGCCATTCAATTACGCGTTGTAGTAAGTGTCCGTACGGACAGTAATGACTAAATGTATGATTTTGCTCCATATTAGCTTGCTTTCAGTCTTAGCACATTATTTTTGCGATTTTCTGATTTAGCAAATCACTGATCAAATCACTTTGAAATATCAGTAACTAGTTGCCAAATTAGCCAGAAATGTTTACAATCATCTCCTTGTGAGGATCACAAGGTTGAATGGACTAAACTAATTCCCACATCTTTTTTGCTTGGTCAACTTTTCTGATTTAGCAAATCACTGATCAAATCACTTTGAAATATCAGTAACTAGTTGCCAAATTAGCCAGAAATTTTTACAATCATCTCCTTGTGAGGATCACAAGGTTGAATGGACTGAACAAATTCCCACATCTTTTTTGCTTGGTCAACTTTTACATGAGCTGGAAATATAATCTGAGGGTCATTTTCAAGACATTTTTTAAATGTTGCATTGTCATTGATTGCTTGTGACATATGTATCATTACATAAGTTTATTGTCCCTAAATGCTTTGGTCAATGTAAGAGCCCGGCGGTCATTGACCATATTGCTGATGTGAACACTAATCTTGTTAAGAATGTGTGATATCAATAACACGTTGAAGTTAAATCTTACGTTATTATATAATGATGAATGGTAGACATGTGCAGTGTCATTATTAATCAAGGCGGATATCTCTCAACCCAACGTTTTAAGGATAAGCGCGTACGCGTGGCTTCTGTGAGATTTTGGCCCAAAATTATGCTCCAAGATCATATGGTTCAGAACCATATGGTCCTGGAGCATAAATAATTTGGCTCAATATATTACGTCAAATATGCTCCAGGAGTATATTTGAATATGCTGAAAATGGCAAATACGATTTTTATGCAATCACAATTTAATTACCCAATGTTCTTGCAGAACAACTTCTGGATCAAATAACTGTTTACATAATTATTATTTGAACTGATAATGATACTGATAATCAAAAACCTTTTATTTTGTGACAAAATACATTTAAAGACGATATAAGGTAAAACTATGACTACATCATCGACAAATTCCAC
>JAMKCH010029786.1:0-43938 GCA_023653785.1 Ophioderma brevispina | reverse complement strand
CAATTACTTTGAGGTCGGGTATTAAATTGATCTGAATGACGAATACTACGGGAGCTAACACATTTTGTTATAGGTTATGCATGAGTGAGGTGAAAGACCTCTATCAGGAGGTCATGCCAACATGCGTTATTTTCTTGTACACGAGAAGGCAATGAAATCGCCGTGACCTCAATAACTGGTGGAAAAACACTCTGGAAAATGTCCAAAATACCTGAATTCATTATAAAATAATGTAATACTGTTGCGGAATGTCAACTACATATCTAAGTTGGTCGTGAAAGATGACGTATGACGTGAAAGGGTGTCTGGGGGTAAAAACAACGAATTAAAGCGATGAATTTTAAGTTTTGAAAAAGCGTGGTCTCTGAAGTTATAGAAATCCCGCCAAATTTTAAAGCATCCCAAATCATTAACTGAATTGTGTGCTACAAAAATTGTACCCCTGTACGTATTTACGTATTACTTTCTATCTGTTTTAAGAAAGCGAAGCATTCTGCATTCACTGGCATCACGGGATTGAATTCTCATATGCTAAAACATCCCGGGCCTGATTTCCATCGATTTGAACTGTAGACGTGTGCAGGGAATTTGGGTTGCAATAGATCAAAGTTAATATTAGCGAAATTGATAGGGGTTTAGTTCTGACATTGTCTTTAGTCCTCTTGACGCTGCCAATATGCACAAGGCAAACGGCACTTCAAAACATTTCCCATCCATGATATCGTTCCATTATACCGTTTTGCTAGTTCCGATATTCCGTATTCATCATTCAAAATTCACATGGGCTATCGGAACCTCTTGTCACAGCACATGCCAGATGAAAAACCTTGAGCATTTTCAAAGAAACGCAAAAATCAAAAATGGCCACCAAAACACTAAATACTCATCTGTTAATTGCTCAAAAATTCTATTTTTTTGGCTTGTCCAGTCAAAACACCATTGTGACCAATTAAAATATAATTCATTAACCATCTAATTGAGAAATTCAATATGGCCGCAAATACAACAAAGCATCTGATATTTATCTACTTTTAACCGTACAATGGTAACTTGGTATATATACTTTATGCTTAGCAATCAATATGTTGATTGGGACAATTATGAATAGCTTTCAATAATTTCATAATCAATCAAATCACTAAACCATTCAAGATGGCTCCAAAATGGCAAAATTCATTACTACATATAGCCAAGAGCTGTTATGTATGTGAATATCACAAGTGATATAAGCAAAGTGATTGATATCTGCAAGATGGCATCCTAGATGAGCGTTCAAAATGGCTGCAAATGCCAGTCAGTAAAGGCCAGTAATTCATTCACGCTGTACGCTAAATATATATTTTTATGGATGTTAGTTCGATCAACACTTCCAAAAATCCAGTAAGCTATCTTAAGTGTCTTTGAGTTGTTATTCATCAAACATCCCAATATGGATGCCAAAGGATGCCTAAAACCCACCAAAACCAAGGAGACACATATCTGTAGACTATTAGTGATCGGATTTTTCGCCGCTTAGTAAGGGCCATTTACAGCCATATTGGTACCCATCTTAGATGGAATCTTACATGCATCGATTGCTCTGATTACATTATGATATGTAAACTGATCTGATCGACTTACACAAACATTGCTGTAGTACTAAGTTAGGAAACATTTATCAATATATACCATGGGAAGACCACATTGAAAACAATGCACCGATTGTTTGAAAAACGTACGAAGCCAATCTAATGTCAAGTGAGCAAAAGTGTTTTTTGTGTGCCCACAGTCATACAGATAGGTCACATTTGTGGGCGACAAAGGGCAGATAAACCAATTACAAGCCAAAGTAAAGGCAATAGACTAGTTTCCTCACCACCAACAAAAAGAACCGGTGTATTCGGGGTAGGCCGGATATAGTAGGAAACACTGTTCTAATTGTTTGTTTATACCAATCCAATGAGAAGTGCTCAAGTAGAGAATACCAATTTGTTTGGTCTGATGCATGCCAGAAGTATTTGAAAACAAAATAAGGCAATTGCACTTGTGACAGCACCTGATTTTCAGAATCAGTTCACGTTGACTCAGTTCACTTTTCTCCACAAAATGAGAAACAAGAAGATGGAGTTTAACCATGCAAGGGTACAACATGGACATCAAAATATTAAAGGCAAGGACAATGTAATTGCCGATACCCTTTCAAGAGTCAGCTTAAATGCAAACTCTCACATGCTACAGAGTATGTAGTAGCAAAAAGTACTAAGGGAAAAATTGTCTGTGATATCAAACTTTCTTCTTTAAGGGGAGGTGTGACCAACTCATGAATTTATATTTGTGGTGTATGATTAAATCATGTAAAAATTAACCATTATAAATTATTGGTGGGGAAAATGGGAAAAGTAAGAAAACACTAGTGTTGTGCAATAAGCAGTGGACTTATCCGATTGACCTCGACGCATTAACACCCCGCAGCCGCGTGCAATGTGGCTGTAATCCTGCTACAACTAACACGGGGATCCGTATGCTCATTCAGTCCAAGGTAAGGGTATTTAGCCCAGATTGACTATGTTTTCAGTTTTGTAGACTATGACCATCTTTTTCACAATCAAGCGGGGACAATTGAAATATTAATTATTAAAGAACAATATACAGATGTTGAATCTTAAAAAGGAATTTTATATGGGAAATACACAGCCAAATTTTTGGAAAAAATAAAGATTTGATGACCTCACGGCATTGATTGGTTTAGATTTGCTTCGGGGGACCCATTCAGGTAAAATGGACGTACGTATCCCGTATATTGGAAAAAAACAACCGATTTCGTCATCGTACGTCGGTTTTTGACTGTAGGAAAAGGTAAAAATGTTGTACGTTTAGACATAATATGGTGTCTTTTTGAAAAAAAAAAATAATAGCACTTTGGGCAGAGGGGACATGTACAGACCTTGATTTAACAAGTCGGATTAATAGACGGTATCGCCCCGAAGAGCACACTGCTATCTGATACCTGACACGTGGGGACCCTGTAACGTGACAGTGACACCAAACTATTCATTATCGTTACCGTTTAAACTACAATACGGCCCAAAAGCAGCAAAAGGCATAGTATCTCTGTTGTCACAGCGTTAATCGATCAAGATGTGAAGGGGACTATACAGTGGTTCTGTACAGGGAGGGTAGGACACGATCTGCTCGATTGGGCATTGGGGATTTCCAGGTAATGTGGTGTGAAAACTGCGTACATGCCATTTTTACTATGGCAGTCTCGGGTCCCAGTGACATAAAAATCATCTCTTAAACCTTTGTTCAAAAGATGCGTAGTAATATCATGATAAATTAAGAAAAAAAAATGAAGTTCACATCAATCATGCTTCTGTTAAATTACCCTGTTTTGCATAAATCAAAACTCCGGAAGAAACTCCCCCTGCCAAAGTAATCTCTATCAAACATAATCCCCCTGAACATACGCGCAATGGCTACAGAGCTACCCGCTCTGTAGCCAGGCGCCCACCGATACAACTCTCATATCAAAACAGCCTCCCCACTATACTTATGATACACCCCAAACCATTGAATCCGGTCTTACTCGCGACTAGAGTTGTGTGAGAAACTTTCCTGAGTTAGAACATTGTTAGAAAGACATAGTTTTTTCGGTATGTTTTTTTTTTTGATTATTTTTTGTTTTTTGGTGATTTTTTTAATATAACAGTAAAGCCACTATCAGCGATCTCGTCAAAAACGTAAAACAAAATCGCACCCCTATTTACTCATCAGTCTATTTTACATTCGTTGTGTTGGAAATCTATAGGGATCTTGTAAGCCGGCTTTAGCGTAACTGCCGTATTTTTCAGGAAACGGTTTTTTTATGCTTTGTCTACTTAATAAAAGTTTGGAATCAAACTTTTTTAGCGTTTAGACACAGCCACAAAAAGGTATCTTCAAGACCGCTCAGAAGGAAGAAAAGTGGTTATAAGGAGCAGATATGACCTACACGTTCAATTAGAGAAAGCATGGGCTTTTTGAAATAACGACCTGATTGTTGGCTTTATTTTTTAACGCGCAATTGGTCGCAGTTTTTTTCCCCTTGTCTATCAATAATGTAGTGTATGTTTTTGGTTGGTATGTATGTTTTTGCGGGTTTTGAGGGTTCTAGCTATAATTTATTTTCCCACCATCAAAAAACCAAGTACAGGAAATAAAAAAAAAAAATAAAAAACAAAAGAACATGTTAGAGCTGTTCGCCAGTCAGAGCAGAATAGGAGAATAGGGTCTTAAGAACTGTTCAGAGGTTCTTTGCTGACAGAGGAAGCAAGATGTCAACCACCTGTTGATGAAAAATAGACTCTGATAATTTTTATGTCAAACAGCAGATGCAGGATGTGGTTTCCTCCGATACGTACAGCGACATCGAAAGTTTGCGAAATGGTGAACTTGTTTCCCATGTTTTATTGCATCATGCATGAGAGATTTGCTAAGGAAAACTTCTGTTTGCAAGTCATTTTTCCTGGCCAGTAGATGTGACAAGTATTTTACCGCGTGTAGACCTCTCAAACAGAAAGTGGCGAAATTGGAATAACATTTGATTTAGAAAATCTTATTTTAAATTCATTAAAAAATTCTGGAAAGTCGCTTAGAATCGTCAGAAGTGCACAAAATTTGGTGCCTTTTGAAAAAAACAAAGGTGAACATGAAAAATTCCAGCAGGGACTTTTCTGTACCAGTGCGACGACTCTAAAAAGAGTTCACCTTTAAACGCACTGAGTACCTGTATGTACTATTGTTATACCAAGCTGCAAATACTTCCGGTATTCTCCAAGTCTACAAGTTTATAAATTAATGCGGCCGGTCTAGACTGAAGGCTTTTGCGATAACGCGAAACAAGTTGAACTGTACCATCAAGAATTGTGTCGCCAGATTTATGTGACTCTGTGCGCACCCAACACGAATTTTTAATTCATGAGATTTTGTGTGTTAACTTGATTTATAACTAGGTAACCCCATATAATAATGTTTGTGCATTCTTAAAATGTGTATATTGTTGTGATTGATGATTGATAAGGTTTCAGATTTACTGACCTTGGGTACGTCCCGTAACAATGATATATAATTTGTAAAAAAAACTCATTTGGTACATTTCAATATTGATATTTAAGGCTAAAGCGCTATCTTATACACACCAAAACCCAGAAATCTTATTATTATATAATTAAAAACTTTTAATAACACCGTGTATATTTAGTCTTATAATCGCATACTTTAAACAAGTGTAATGTTGATATTTTAGAAGGTTTAGAACAAATATAAAACAATGTACCATTCCAAACGTTTTTGTTACACTTGCAAAGAAACAATTTTTATCAACATTCATTTTGCTAAGTTTTGCACAATCTACCATTTAATTAAAATATGCTGTTATGGCAGTATTAAAACAATATCATACTGCTAACATTTATGAAAGTAATATTAGCACTCATATATCATCATCTGCAGTCCGCAGACGGAATTTCGGAAGAGATGAGAAAATTTTACCAGGTTTGCCTTATCCTTCATGAGTTGTTGGATTTCACTGCCTGTAGTCCAATATCTTAGCAATGACATCAGGACAACTAAGTTGCCTCCTGTCACGTAGGTTTTTCTCCAGGTGGTGTCCAGAAAATCACGTAAGAGAAGGTTGGTCAGTTGTCCGTATATGCAGTGACCTGCAAAATGGACGGACGTCTATTTTAAGAGAGTGTCGTGGTCTACTGTAGGGAGATTTGTTTGCCTTTTTGGACCCCAAGGGTCCCGGGTTCAAATTCGGTGGGGCCACTTGCTGGATTTTATTCAAAGGGGTACGCAATTCTGGATTTAATTTGTTAAGGGATATTGGTTAAACTCAGCCATTCGGTAGACGTTCATATAGAAGTCCCATGAGGCAAATGAGGTTATTACAATTGATTCCGTCAGGCGCTGGAGGAAGTTGATGCAGTAGTGCTTGACGGACTGAATGGTAATACACATTTGCATCAATTGGACTTATTTCTGAAAACGTATACCGATTCGGTCTCTCTCATGGTATTTGATAGGGTAAAGGAACATGAAAGCTCTCACTTCATCTGTGTATTTGTTTGATTAGTTGTTGGATGTTGACAACTGGCGCGATTAAGAGCTGCCTTGGAAGGTGCTGTTTTGTTTGATAGTTTGTGTATGTATCTGGCATTTTAGCATCTACGGCTACGATACGGATTAAATAAAACCAGTTATTATAATTATGGTTTCTGATAGGAGTGGTATATCGCCATAACCCATGGTTGGAAATATGATCTTCCAGCTGATGGTAAAGTTACTCTTTAAGATAGTGTGTATAACAACAATTATCTCAAGCTTGGGTAATGGTCCAAGTCTCAGCTCCATAGATGAGTATACCCTCTAACATGCCCTGAAGAACTTAAGTTGGTAGGTCTATATAGTTCTGACTTCAAGATCTCTCAATAGTTAGCATTTGTACAAACATAAAAATAACATGCTGACTCTATACCCAGCTTTTGATCTAGTGGTGACAATTTAATTCAAAAAGGAGGATTAGTATACCATTAGAAGTGCCTTTGCGAATGTGGTGACATGTGGGATGAACATAATACACGTTTGCTCATAAAGTTGGATTTTTTTTTAAGACCCAATCTTAAAACGATTTCTATTTGAACGCTCAGTAATCATCCCAAGGCTAACACGAAAACGTACGAACGTTTCTAAAACGTTTCCAATAGGTTCTACTTTGTTCCGTCTTGAGCAACGTTGTAAAACCCGTTTCGAAAACTTGACTGAATTATATTACAAATGGTTTATTCGACATTTCGTTGTGGAACGGATTTAATACTTGATAATCACCAAAAATGGATGAATCTCATTAAGGACGAATACGATGTGCGTAGAACGTTTCATTAGAACCAACTAACTACCAACTTGACGAGACGAAACCGCAACGTTTCCAGAACGTTTCAATGTAAACTGAACGATGAAAATGGCATTTCTGGTTTGTATGGGATGTTTTTTCAGTATTACTAAGATAATAATAACAATAATAAATACATAATAAAATATGATAGGTAGGCCAATATGATAAAATTATGCTTCATCTCATTCATATCAATCACCTTATCGTATCCACTAAATGTGATCCAATACCACCATCAATAATGTTTTTATTTCATGTTAAAGCGTCGATTATTTATTTTCGAATTGTCATATGATTCATCAGTAAACTCCTCAACATGGTTAAGGTTTATGACCGGCACCGTGCCTCTACCCTGGCACGATCAGTGAAATAGGAACTCCATTCGTGGTAAACAGTAGGTCAATGCCCGGGTCAATGTTTCAAACAGGTAAACAAACGGGCGACAAAGAAAACGGTCAAGACGACATCACCATTTTGGATGGCTCGGTTTTAATTTTGCTAGGTTAGACGTATGTCTAGGACTGAAGTTCTCACATGTGCCTATTGAATACTTCTATACTCCCCCGACTACTCTCTAAGGCGGCTAGATAGAAGGGAGACACAAAGTAAATAAGTTTTAGACCCGTTGCGAGAAACCACAAAAAAACAGAGGACGCTCAACAGACATATGATTCCTATTTGCACGGTTGTACACATGGTCCCATTTACTATTCTACAAGACAGCTTGGACACGGTGTTAACACACTCGTCTTAACCATTCTATTCAGCAGCTCAGCGCATTAATATAAGGGAAGAGGGTAGTATTTGTAACAACGGTAGGTTTATATCATTCGTTCTAATTCAATACAATTCAAGAACAACCCACCACAGCTACATAGCAACAGCCAATATCGCCATTTTTTCGCACAAAGTCTAAAATAGGCCTATCAAAAAACATAAATAAGATCACTACATGTTCCTTGCTTCATTACCACCTTCAAAGAAATTTACTCGATGTTATAACACGAACAAGCACAAACTGCTTATTTTAGTAGGCCTATTTTGCCGCTACTATTCCCTGAAGGGAGTATAAATAAAATATTTCAATACGATATTTGGAAAACACCTAGTTTAACAAATACAAACCATGGACAAATAAATCTGTTCAAACGTAGCAGAGGCTTTGAGGAAAATAACAAACATTCTTGCAATACAACGGTTCTGGCAAACCAGACAAAAAGTGTGCTATAGGCCTATAACAAAGTTACAGAAACGTTGTAGAAAACGGTGCCAAGGTTCTGGCTACCAGAAAAAGGGTGCTATAGAAACGTTACAGGAACGTTGTAGAAAACGTTTGAAACGTTTCCAAAACGTTTCCTCACCGTTAGTGAAAACCAATGCCGTTTCCGACCAGGTTTCGGAAACGTTTTGTAACAGTTACAAGACGTTTCAAATACGTTCTTGTAAAACGTTTCTAGAACGGAAAAAAAGGTCTTACATTTTACGTTGCCAAAACGTTTCATTGAAACGTTGCGTAAACCAAATAGAAACGTTTTGACAACGTTATGAAAACGTTAAATTGTTAGCTGGATAGGTTGATGATTCATAATGAGTCCTACTACCAAGGTGACGTGAATCATGCCTAATTTTGAATGACGTAAAATGTCATTTGTTGGGAGCTATAAAATGCCAGGCGTCTGGTGTTTGTTCCTTTTCTCTGCTCCAAGCCGTGGTTGCAAGGAGTCCATTTTTCGTTGGTTGTTTACCTTTACAAAAAACTGGCACAAAGGTTCCCTTATAGGCCTAGCCTCGTCCAACGGCATGTCACTACGCCGAAAGAGTGCTTGCGCTCCGACGGGGAAGGGTACAAACAAGCCCAATGCGCTGATTTCCTCGGGATATCGCAGGACTACCGGTCTTTAAAATCCTCAGACATCATCGAGAGGGGGGTCATTTGAAGCCACGAAAATCTTCAGGACGATCACGACTGACTTACCAGACGAGATGATCACCGACTGCTTGTTCTGTGTCGTAGAGCCCGGAAAAGCCACGAGCGTCTTCGTCGTTTGTGGAGAAAGACCACTATGGATAAACGTGCCCGCCAAACTGAAAATTCCAAGCCCAACATGTTCACCACAGAGTTGATCGCTTCGGCTGGGGTAGGGAGCACAGAATATACAGCTCGGACCCTGGCGAAATGTTGTGTATATGGACGAGAGCCGACTACATAAACGGTTCGTCAATTACGTGGTGAGAACGTCCAAGATGACTGTATTAAGGAATTGACTCAAGGTGGTGGCGCTCAGTGATGGTATGGAGCGGTAATCTTAGGAGAAAACGCCACTGATGGTGCCAGATGGAAAACATGAACGCCGTCGTGTACCTCGACATTCTGGAAAACCACTGTGTCTGCCCATATGCAAGAAGGGTTTATGCAAAAAAAAAATCGGCTCAAGACGACAACGTCACACCGCACAGGGCCACTGTAGTGAGACCATTTTGAGGCGGGGGGTGGGGGGGGGGATGGAGCAGATACCATGGACTGCCTTGCTCCCCTTGTTTGAACCCTATCGAGCATGACTGGATGCCTTAGGCGCCAGCCATCAATGCAGGGACAATCTTCCTTAAAAACTTATAGTAGTTAGCGCAGGCTTTGACCGATGAGTGGGACACTCTGCCCAATTGAAATCACAAAACCACCTTGTGGAACCGTATGCCGCGACAGTATGACGCACTGATTCATGACAGGGGTTCCAATAATCGACACTGGTGACTGATTGACATTTAAAACAGACTATTGAACATTTCGAATGCATGAAAATCACTAAACAATTTGTTATCTGGTTAAAAACTGACCTGATGTGAAAAAATTGTAACAAAATCTTAAATCTGGTGTTTCAAATTACCCCTTTTTTGCTTCAGGGCTAAGGACTCAGTTCGTAAAGGGTTTAATTGTGAATCAGTTCATGGTGATATGTGCGGAAGAGACCTGATCAATCAAGTGAGTGTGGCAAATATACAACATAGATATCATAAATAACTCATACTGTAAGAATCATTCCTAAAAAGTGGTAATAAAAATTATTTTATCCCACTTATGAGCAACAGTGTATTATATAGCTATTATTGATCTGACAAAAATTATTGATCGTTAGAACATGCTTGCCAGTGCATTGATTTTGTAAACCCAGGTTAAAGAATAAATAAATAAAGTAATTAATAAATACATATAAAATATTGAAACCTAACACAATAGGTATATTAACCTTGTCAAAACGCATCATACATAATTCATCATAATATTTTATTAGACAAGTTGGAATTCTATGGATTTAAAGGAATGGCACTTAAAGAGAACGGCACATTTTGAAAATTAGTGCGCCCTCACGGATTTTCAAAATCGCAGAAGGGATTTTTGCATGGTGTAGGCGTTTTATATACAAAAGCCCACAACCCGAAATGATTAAGACCAATCAGCTTCCTTATGGGTAAACAGAAAGATTTAAATTTTTTAATATAAACCAAAAAATACAATAATCTTTTTAATATCGCATCCGGGGGCCATCATTTAAATAATAATAAGATTGAGTGCTTTTTATATATGATACAAGATATATTGCACTCGCGAGAAAAATATTGTACTCGTCTTCGAATCGTACAATATTTTTTCTAGTCGTGCAAAAAATATCTTGTATCATACTCAAAAGCCATTCCATATTATCTAAATAGGCACAGTGCCGTAATTCTTGTGGCTTGGCGCTGTAAAAAAAGCCAAGAAATAGTTCCCAGTTTGTTCATAATAATCAACCTTAACAATGCATATCAACTGCACTGCTCGGATCCTTGCCTGATGTTATGCACACATAAGTTGACATTGAACAGACGTTCAAATTGCAAATTTGACTGCAGCCTGCAGCAGTCTGAAACTTTGATCCCACATTTTCTGACAGTCTGGTCTCTATTGAATCCACCACAAGCCAAGAAAATCAACTGTTGCACCAAAATCCTACGAGAACTGTTCGTTTTGCCTTACCCAACCACACTTATGTGTACTGCCAACATATGTTGACTCAGAAGTCACGAACTGCGTGCAAAACGAAGTCTGTCCGTGTTACAAAAAAGGTTTCTCAAATGGGCGAGATCGAGATGGCGTCAGCAATTGGTTTGATTGTTTTAGAGTGGGAGTATTTGTAAAAGGTTAAAATAAGTAGAGCATAGGTTATCATAGTTTGCTATGATACAAGTCAGTAAATGCGCATAGGAGTGCAGGCCTGTAACCAGGTGGCGCGACGTCCAACCGCCCCCAAACAAAAAACAAATTCCAAAAAGCCCACCCCCCCCCCTTAAACCCCCCCTAAAAAAACTAGCATTATTAAAAGGCCCAAAATCGATTTTTTTACGATTTTTTCTGCAATTTTTCGGAAAAAAAGGGCCACTTTTGTCAAATCGCCTCCCCTTTTGAGGAGGGCGAATTTGGGGGAAAGGTACCCTTATGAAACCATTCCCCCCTCTAAAAAGAATCCTGGTTACGGGCCTGGGCAGTTGTCTATATTATTTTTGTATAATATTTTATGGTGTTGTTGATTTTAGAAAAAACACACTATTTGTAAAGTACTTTGGCAAGCGCCATTGTAGGAGGCCTAGGCTAGTAGTAGTTATTTCACATCATAATGATCAAGAAATACATGATCAAGGAACATTACAAACAGTGATCTAAATAAAATTCCAAAAATGATATGGAGGAGATGATTCAAAGGCAACATTCTGTGAAAGTTTTATATTAGTTCAAAAGAGTATCTAAATTTTTGTCAATGAAAATAATATCTAAAGGAACAAGGGCAGCAGCCCTGTAGATGGACAGTACCACTTCTGTGCATGCGATTCGTAAGTGATTTATTCTATCATAATTATTTCCACGGTGTGTTGGAATGTTAACCCAAACGGATATGAAAGTAGCTGACCAAACATTGTCGAATGAAGAGTCTTGTACCAGGGCGAAATCCTTCGTGTGCAACGCCAAAGAAAATGTTTCCTGTACACAGGACATTGATTGGTTTAATTCTAAGAAACCTTGAGGTATTCTCACCTAATCCAATCAGCAATTTTTCTACAGAATAAATATGCATCGATGGTACGCCATTCTCGGCAAAAAAAACACAGATTTATTCAATTAGGGACAATCAGTCATTTGTGACCCGAATTCAATTAGATTAGCTGTTTGAAAAAGCTAATAACAATACTTTTAAAATATATATCGTTTCTGATTAAAGTTATTAAATTGAAACCTGAAATTGGGGCGCTTTTAGTATTTTTTTTGGGGGGGGGGGCACTCTGTATATTACCCTGGTAAACGCAGTACAACGTTGATTCCACAATAAGTTACCATTGCATGGCAACCATAACGCTTTCGGAAGACGACCTTGGACTTTAAAGGTGATTTCTGATTTTTTAATCATCACTTTTTGTAAGTTGAGGGAATGTGAGATGCTGCCAAATACAATATGTGAGAAGAAATTATTATTTGAAGAGGTTATTCGTGATGTTCAATACTTGCTGTGCTGTAATATATATCCGCAAATACCCGACAGAAAATAAAACTGGACAAGGTTGCTTTATATTTAAATGATGAATCTAGATATGTATTTTGCTCACGATCAAGGTTTTCTAAGTGTATAAAAATTTTAACTCTTATTTTTAGTATTAAAGGAGATCATCACGCTAGATTTGCTTATTGTTCTCGCTGGGTTGAAGGGAGCGGCCATGTTGCCAAAAATAAAGCGGTGTTGCGATATGGAAGTTGAATTTTAGCGGATCATATCGTGTGCTCACAAGGTCACGGTATTCTTCACGGATTTAAAAAGTGGGACTAACAAATGTCAACCGAATTAACGCTATTCAGCATGTAATGCTCGAGTAGAGCTTATATTAGCGTCCCTCAATGCACCTGGCTATACAATCACTTGAAATTCCCCGCTTAAATCAATTGAGACCTTCAATGGCGTTACCCTTGAATGAAACTTATTTTGGCTTTCATATCAGGCCAGCTGATCGGTGATGTGGGACAGGTGGGACTTCATTTGGTTCTACTCTCCATTGGTAATGGTGGTTAACTCTTACATTCGAAGTGAGGAGGGCTACTCGACTCGTATTTGTATTGAGGTTAATATGCGACAGTAGTTATTCGACCTATTGGAATATTAATCACGGTGCCACAGATGTGCGTCTATTCAAAGGCATACAAACCTATTAGACATGTTAGATACTCAAAAGTAAATTACTTGTTTTGACAATCATCATGGGGCAAAATATAGACAGACGTAGCAAGGCAGCGAGATGGCCCCGAAACGTCACTATGGCCGTGTGATTAATTGCAACATTGATGCGACCCATCACGTTCCCGATTTACAATTTTTGTCTTCTAATTGCTAATAATTATTGTTAATATCATCAAGTTGAGGATCGTTCAACATAATTTATCACATATGAAACTAAAAATTAGCGGTATGTCCATTCTTAAGTAAACCCAATCACGAAGTACATCACAGGTACTTTACAGCCGTAATAGTATTACGGTAAGTATAATTGTATGTATAGTGGCAGTGCAATGCAATCAGCGATTGATGACAATTATGTTATGTATGGGCTAAGCAAGTTCATTAACCACTTGAAAAGAACTCTGACGTCTGAAACCAGGACTCCGTCTCCCTTGCGATTACGATGTGGTGATTGTAAAGACCATGCTATACTATATCAGTCCAACGAATACACATTTTTGCATTGTCCCTGTATGAATCCTTTATATACAATTAAAGAGAGCCGTGATTAAATATTGCATACTGGATTCCATTGGCATTGATGATTAAAACTGACATTTCAATGACGAAAGCACTTGCTTATAGAAGAAATTAACCATGTCATAGCCCAAAGGCATTAATTGCATATACAGGGAATTCGATGATCAATGCAATAGCTGTACAGTTCGACCTTTTTCATGAAGGCGTCTTTAAATTATGTGATAGGGTCAGATACTGGGGATACGGATGAAAGAGGTATACGGATGGAAGAGGTGAACAAATGAAGATACAATGAGAAAGATACAGGGAAGAAATATGAACAAGGTGGGGTTACAGTCCTGTGGAGAGGTCGGGATACTCATAGTGGTATAATACCGAATTTGCTGTCTTACTAAAACAAAAACAGGATTTTGGGACTTTTCACCCTTTTTGTCACCTCAACTGCCAAACTCAAGTTGAAGACAGTTAGCTAAGATACCACCGGCCACCCTTACTTTGTCAAACGTACCCCTTGAGAGGAAGTTTGCTAAAAACCATACCTGTACACTAGATCAAAAGCAAGAGTCTTCCTTCCCTTAAGGATACTGGAAAAGAATACAGGAAAAAGAGAAAAGACAAGCATATGATAGGGATGATATGAGATGATTGCATGATTGACAACTCCTTCAGTCTTGTTTGTAGTAAAATGGATATGATGTATATAAGAACAAAATCGGGATCTAAAGTACTTCATCATTCGAATTGTAATCAAAAAGACTATATCATCCACTTTCATCAAACTGAAATTTACACTTTGTCAAATATGCGTTTCCCGGTTACTCCTCCCGGACTCGTATCAGTTGCGACAAGCTGACCGTTTACAATTTCAACAGTGGATGCCCAATGACCCTCTCCTTCTGCAGCTTTGACAACCAATCTGTCACCATCCAAATTGCAAATAAGGACCTCAGCATGTCCATAGGCATTCTCCGTGTAATGAGACCAATGGTGACCACCAATTCCAAGATATCGTCGCCTTTTTTTGCGGCTGTATGTATACTATCGCCTTCATGAACAGATCTCCAAGCTAAGCTTTCATCATAAGAGCCTTTTTCATCGGTTCAGGAACCTTCATATCGTTAAGAAATTGCTCATAATTTAACAACGCCCGGCAGAGTTCAATTTAACGTAATAATTCACAGGCATGTTGACCTGTAAGCCTTGAGTGCAATGTTTGATTCTACAAATAGGCTATTAGTCTGTCACTGTGCAATATATGATCCATCACACACTGCATATTTCCGAAATATGTCCGTTCACCAGATGAACGGATGACTGGGGTGGGGCACTGCCCGTATCGCAGTGTCTTGCTTCCTTTAAAAAATCACGTGAGGAAGCCCGGTAGGAAAGAGATAGGATTATAGTTGGGTGCTTTACACGTCCTACGCTAAGTTATACTATATTTCGTAGAATGAAGTGGACACGTAATTTGTAGTAGTAATTTGTATGATGATGAGATTCTCCTAATCACAGCATGAGTAAACTACAACTCTATTGACCAATTTATACTGAAATGTAATGAACATTCCCAGGTCAGCTAGCAGCAACTCAGCTGCTCTACAAAATCTTCCCGATTTAGGCTCGAAAAAACAATAATTGTTTTACGGGCCAGACCCAAACCCAGTTTTGGTGTTTTCTTTTTATTATTCTTATTAGTGATTATTTTTTTTGTTGGTGCTATTTCACATGTGCCATGTAATTATGTAAATTAGCATTATATTATATACTAAATATTATAATGCTCATGAATTTAATGAAAGTGATGAGCATCATTAATGCTCTCATTAGTGGGCCATTACACGATTTGCCAATCTCAACCCCACCACTCACCTCCTGAACCCATTGCTTATATCTAGAAATAATAACCTAATAAGTGGAGTTTTATTATAGATCTCACCCTGGCACGCAAAGTGCTCTTAGTCATTAAGGAATCGAGTTGAAGAAAGAGGTATATTATAATTTTAGAGAATTCAATAAATTATTTTATCACATGAGTTTTAAAAAAATACAACAAACATATATAATTATATCAGGACAAAAAAATAACAAATGAGTTTATTGAACACAAAAATGAAGGACAGTTCGAGTAAAACGTTGAAGACTGTGGGTGTGTGATGGGATCAAGCATTAAAAATTACATGAGATTTTGAATATAATAGTTTCTCTAAATTTGCACTTGCTTAGATATAAAAACCCTGACCAAGGATTGTTCAGTTTATTGGACAATCAAGAGGCTATCAAGTGAAAAGAAACCAAAAAAGGATGAACTTTCCTCATGTCTTTAACACTCATTTCCGAAAGGGGGTGGGGGTGTGACTACAACTCCCCACACACTCAATTTTTTGTACGCTCTTGCCAAAAATCTCCATGTTATGGCCAAATACTATAACATAATATATTTACGCTCATTTTCATTTCAAAAAAACAACTCCAGGGGTTGGGTTATACACAGGTTACACCCACGTAAACTCACTTATTACACGTAGTCTATGGAAATGTGCAAATTTGAGCATGCTGCTTCACATTTAAAAAATCCTATCACAGAGGATAAAACAACACCCTTCACCCCAAAGTAACAAGCTGAAATCACCAAATCCCAACCAAATTTTGAACATATGATGACGGGAAAAAATATTTTGAAGTTACGAATCACCAACCTCGCCCGATGTCAGGACCGTCAACCAAGATTCTCATAGTCGCCAAAGCTCGTAATTTGCCAAATCGATGTGAAATTGATGACCCCAGAGTAAATTTCATGACCTAAAATTCATGTCCCCCACAATGAGCTGTAGTTTGAGAAAAACATTACCAGTCTACCCATGTCACTCACTTGGAAATTTCTCACTTTCGTAATTATAAAATAGTGCATTTTCAGACATTCTAAAGCACTTTTTCCAGATGGCATGCAAGAAAGTAGTCCATCCAAGATTTTTGATCCTTCGGCAGCCAGGTTAGTGAGTGTTATAAACTAAACTCCAAATGGGCTCTCAAATAGTTTTAACAATGGATGAATCTAGGACATGACCTCTTGCAGCACATTGATTCAAAATACCTTTAAAAAATCCATTATTGATGACTAGGTTGGCTACTGCTTAAGACCCTCAAAATCATGTGTGTTGTATAAAAGACGTTCAATGGCATATGATGATATCTGTGCAATGTCGAAGGGAATCAAACATGAGTTTTTTTGGTACTCAGTAGAAATATGGCATAAATGTAAATGATAAAAAGAGGGATATACACTTCTTTTCAGGAAAACCAGTCCGAACGGTCATCTTGTCATTTAACACATAGACCTTTATTAGGATATCTGATGAAGGGAGCCCTCATGGAAAAGAATCGATATACACGCCACAAAAGCTTAATCTCGATCTAGATACGGGGGTCAATGTACTTTTTGGAAGAAAACATGGCTTTGCAGCCAGGCAGTGTAACCAGGATATGCACGTAGCGCAGCGAGTCAGTAATTAAACCCGGGGGGGGGGGTGCTCATATGGAAGGGATGGAACATTAAACCCAATGGCATTCGGTGACTGTAAAAAAGGCAAAATATGGGGGGTCTTTTTAGGTGGACGGTGGGAGACAGCCCCCACATGCCCTTAAATAGGGGTTATTAGGGCACAAATTTGCCTAAATGTTTAAAAACATGTGGGTCCTTGGTGAGATTTGGGCCAAATTTTCTAAAAAAGGAGGGTCTTTGTGGGAAAATTTCCCCAAAATAGCGGGCTTTGGGGGACAGTGGAAATAAATTGTCTCAAATAAATATGACATTTTTGGGTGATCGATGATGCCTTAAAACGGACCACGGTCGTAACAGGACGTACACTTGTGCATCGCCTCCACAATATTGAGTACCACCCCCCCAAATCCCACCACGGTCGGCCAAGCAAAAGCATAGCTATCTTTACTAGTTTATTCTATTCGTATTTTGGTCGTGACAGATAGCTTTTGCTAGTCTTAAGGGTAGGACCTAAGGCTCCACTCTAAGCCCTTCCACTTATGCAGTAAAAACTTAAATACACTGGGCACATTCCTTATGAATATATCGGGATGAATTTAGTATTATGCCAACAACAGTCCTCACAAGTTACTTCCGTGTGAGGCTGCCCGATATTCGTCGGCATGCGTGTTGTGGAACCATACCATAATGCCGATGCAAAATATTACTGACCTGAGCTCAAATACCTTAAGGAATATAGGTCCAAGCACATGAATTTTACCGCGTAAAATGATAGGAAAATCACATTTTTTCAGGACAAACACTACTTGCATAGTCGATTCAATTAACAGATCGGGGTTGAAAAGGTCAAAATAAAAACTTCAGAAAAAAAATGAGACCGAATAGATTATATTCACTGGCCGTCTCATAGGTTCTCACACACTACACCCGCTCCTATACACAGTAAGTCTATGTTGAAATAATGGCACTTTGTAGAATGTTCTTTCACATTTAAAACTCTCACAGAGGAAATACAAAAACATCACCCTCCAAGTACAAGGCTGAATCATCCAAATAAACAAAATTTTGTATCCATTATGATGATTCCGGAATAAACCTTTTTAGTGATATCACATCACAAACTTGACCGATGTCAGACCGACAACCCAAGATTTCATAGTCGCCCAAAGCTAGTTAATGTTGCAAATCGATGTGAACATTGATGACACGCGGAGTACAATTTCCTTCAAATTCCTTCACATGCCGGTAGTTTGAGAAAAAAATACCAGTCTACCAGTCAAGCATGAATTCATCACTTTTATTAATATAAATAGTGCACTTTTTAGACATTGAAAGCACTTGTCCCAGATGCCTATGCAAGAAAGTTTTGTCCACCCAAGATTTTTTGATCTTTACGGCAGCCAGGGTAGTGGTGTTTAACCGTAAAGGTATCACAAGTTCTAAGCTTCTTCCCCAACATATTCTTAATTATGAAATGAAAGTCATGATTTCAACAAAATCCAAAAAAGCAATGAAAGAGGATGCTCTTCTGCCAATATTGTGAGAAATGCATAGAAATCAATCACGCATTCCAACACGAACCTCATTTTGAATGAAAAAAGTTCAATAACAAAAGGTGGACATGTATAAAGCGTCATTGATCCAATGCGAATGATTGATCATGCTTAAAGGGGAAGATCAAGCCATTTTTATCGAATAAATTAATAGGATTACACAGTGGCTTTATTACTATGGCAAGTCTCAGTGTAATTAGCTATTCAGTCACCAATACCGTAACATGCGAGTGGGGTGGGAGGACAGGGGGAAGTTGCAACCGCCAGAGAGCTTTGACTGGAAAAAAAGTCTGAAAAAATCATTGCTAAAATAAGCACTTTTTCTGTTGCTCCACTGGAGAAAGTTTTACTCCAACCAGGATGGAATTTTCCCCCTCTGACAAGGACCCAAGATTATGCCCGGGTATGCAGTCACGCTCTGTCAGATTCAACATGACGGGTATAGCTGTTGTTCAGCGTTGGCAATTGATTGGCTTGACCAAAGGTGTAGCAGTGAAAGAAGTCGCTCAACGATTGGGTTGTTCCCCAAAATATTACGGTTTAAGTTGCATTTCTTTGTCATATTTGGCTTATAAATGATTGTTAGATTACAAAGATTGCATCTTATTTTTAGTTAAACATCCTTTAGACAAGGAAACTTTTGTAAGGTAAAGTTATTAATTAATGAAAGTCTACCCTGCCTTGCAGGATCACTCAAACCAGTACATTGGAGCAATGCTATTTACTGCAACTTTTTTATTGGCACTTTTTTCATTCAAATGAGGTTCGTGTTGGTATGTGTGATTGGATTTCTATCATTTTCGCACAATATGGGCAGAAGAGGATTCTCTTTCATTTGCATTTGGGATTTTGTTTAAAACATGCGTTTCTATTTCATTAATTAAGAATAATGTTGGGGGGGGGGACTCAGAACTTGTGATACATGTATGTAAGTTACAGGGTGATTGAAAAGTGATGGACACCACATTCGGAAGAGAAGTACCAACATATCTAGTACGGCGCAGGCACTTGATATTGATACCAATGGATAGCTATGGTCCTTCTTTTTCCATTGATATCATAATGAGTATCAACATACCTAGCATTACGTCACAATGACATCATAAAATTCCCATGTCAGCAAAACACTCAATTTCTGTACAGTGCAGAATAGGGGAATTCACCAAAAGAAGTTAGGAATATCCGATGTTCATGCGGTGTTTTCACGCGCTATTTAGCTATACATGATGAGAAATGACTAATTTTATAAACGCGTAGCGATTTAGTGATGGAATGTTTTTGAGTTAGTAAAATTGAGAAATAACAATGTATATACCATTGGAAAGAAGATACTCTACGCTATCCTTTGGTACCAAAATGTATAGGAACGGGTATAGGAATCGAATGTCAATAAGGAAATCACTGGGGTAACCGCCCCTTCGAGTGTGTTGTTACAAAAATGGCTCAAGTAGACGAGGGTTAAGAACAAGCTATTCCCATGCTGATGCTTATATCCATGCTTCAAACAAAGATAAAATCACCTGTTATATTGCGTTCAATCAGCGAGTTGTACGTTTAAAAACATGACATCGGTTTTAGTTGTGCCATTGCCATCTATAGGTACAACTCGCAAATCGATAAAGAACAAACACGGAAAAATATAAATTGGGTAGAACACTTTAGGTCATATCGTCGTGGTTTCTGCATACTGTCGAATCAGCATAAATGCTAGTTCTGAGAAAACGGCGTTTGAAAGTTTGAGTTCCTTATGAATGCGTGTAATTAAATGAAATAAAAGGAAATTGTTATTTTAAGTGGTGTATGTTAAAGACATGAATGGTTACTAACTGACGACAGTATTAAAATACCAAGAAACAACTGTTTTCTTATTCAAAATGGCCACTGAATGTGATTTGACAGTTTGTAAAAACCCAGATGTTGGATTCGCTGTGTTCTAAGGAGTCGAATACGTATTCGACTGCATGAAACCCGTTGATTTCTAATGTTGGTATGGTGAGATTACTATAGCTACGGGTTTTTACTATTTTAGAATGATGATTCCCATGATGCCACGAAAATAAGAATAACGATGGCGGTGATGATGGTGGCAGTAACGATGAAATAAGGAAACATCGAGCTTGACAGCTGATGCTAATGATGTGTACTGATGATGCGGATGATGACGATGAGATGACGATGTGATGAGTGGGATGATGATGAAGACGCCGCGACGATGTCTATGCTTGTGTTATGTCAGCCAAACCATGCAAAGTATCAAACGGTAATTCTAAGGGTTAAAAATGGGAAAATTCATGTTGATTATCGTTCGTTAAATATAGCGCAGAATGACCCTGATCACCAACGATTCAGAAAGTACACCTCTTACAAATTGCCTTAAAATTCATACTTAATTAGTCGCCCAAGAGGTTTAACCATTTTGCAGAAAAACATAAATGTCAGGAGTAAATACGTAGAAGGAAAACAAACTCTGTCATAATAAATAGTATGCAGGTCAGAACACCATAAATTTGATAGAATGTTCAGAACTACGTTTCATACTTCAAACGGTTTTGGAGGATAAAGTGGAAATAAACCATCTATAACAACATATTTTCTCGTTTTCTTAATCTGATATCTTACATATGAACGCTTACTAAAGACTATGAACCGTCTTCTCTCTTATCGGTCCAAACACTGTGGTTCTCAATATGATCCAGCCAGAGAATGGGTACAACGTCTGGCTGAATTCCGCAAGTTCCGGTTGTGATTGTGCGCCGCAGTGGGCAGAACAAGAGGTGTTCAGTCGGGTGCTGTCCACAACCACAGGTAATAATCCTGGGTCTGCTCCAGATAGCCCCACCTCCGCAAGAAAACCTTAGATCGGCCAATTCTGGTTCCCAATCTATCGAGGCACCGCCACTCAGCCCACGAGGAGCAAGCCCAGGCGGGAGGGACGTCCCACCAGGCCCAATACCGACAGATGTCACCCGGCGTGGCAAGTCACCCACCACAAGGCACCCTCGGGACACTACCATAGACTTAAAGTAATGGACAAGCTAAAATATTATACCAAACTGTAAACGAATAACTAGTAAATGTTAAATATCATAAAATTACATAATATAAACAATTTAGAGGGAACTAAACTTATACAAACAACTCCCAAGAAAAGAAGCATTTGTTCGAAAGGCGATTTTTATATGATGTTTATTAGTAATTATATTAGTTTGAAGAATATCCAAGTGAACATCAACGAAAACCAACTTCACCAATAGTTTACAAGTCTATTTTGTAAACGGGTACTTATGGGGGTGGTAAACACCCTGGGAATTCATTTTTAAGCATAGATGATGTCGATGGTTGGTACCATTGATAGCATTGGTCCACGTTCTATTGCTTCCAACATACTCAATGAGCACATGACGTCAAAAGTCACCAGCATGGGACAAAATTGGGGTCAGTTCACCGACACCACAATCAGAGATAATAGGAAAAAAACAAATGCAATTGTGCATAAAAAGGTATCGATATGATGCGGGTTTTGGCCCAAATGATATGGAAACATTACTAGATTTAACAACCTATAATTTAAAGCCATCCCGTGACATATGTAAACAAAGGAAACTACTAATAAAGGTAAGCAGATCATTTATAGGCGACTAATGTGCCCGAGGTCGGAAAAAGTAAATCAGAGCGCCAGTATTTGTTATTTTTTTCCGCCGAGGATACATTATGAGCATAGATGATCCTACAAAACCTTTATTCTAGTCTAATTAACTAAACAACTTGAGTTCTTTGTTTGTGGTTGTTGTCTGTAAGTCAAATGCCTTATTATGGGTATTTGGTGCGGATTAATGAATAAATGATAAGGAAAATGCATTAGGGATCATATGCAGAATGATGGGCAGTAAACTGACATCGAATGCGCAATTGCAATAATGGGTAGTAGGGAATAGAACCACTCCCCACCAAGGGACGTCGACGCTAACCCGGGACGGGCCACTCACATTTGTGCCAAACTTAGCAGAAGGATGTGAATTATATGGAAGACTTCACGAGTTTTGACATTCTAGCGCACTGGAAGAAAGTTTACTGGGGCTGGTAATCTCCCATTTGGTAATAGGGGGTTAATGTCATTGCCCCCCCCATAAAAGTGATAAATTTGGTGTATGTGTACAAAGCTTAAAACTACAAAACTGGATAATCTTTCACGGCGCACAGACTGTAAGTTTCAATAAATCACAAGTAGACATAAAAACAAAAAATAAATGTGAAATAACAGACCCAAATCATCAGAAAGTATAGACCAGCGTGCGAAAATTAGGGCTGGTATCTTGAAATAGGCGCGGACTGGTAACACGTGGAGTGCCACTGTGCAAATTTATCTGATAGAGTTTTAATATAGGGCATAACGATTCGCAGGAAGGGATTCGCAGGCAACAAAAGAAGTGACGAAGACGGTTCACTGGTCTATACACTCTTTGTTGTTTATGTTTTCCCGTGCGTTATCAACTACGAATCGGGTCTCGCGGAGGCTACTGGGGTGTTATTCATCAACGCTCGAGAGCTTGTTTATTTTTCATAACAGCACACTCGAAGCTGGGGGTCACAACTGAACGCGAGGGTCACGGTGATAGTTCTAGAAATACAATGTCTTGACAATAATAAGCGGCGCGATCTGGTTATGGCAACCTTAAGTACAAAATTCATGGTGTCACAAAGGCAACGATGTATGGGAAAATAGAGCGTGTGCTTACCATGTATAATGAACTTCAAAATGATTGATACATGAAACATTTTCTAATAAATAGAACAGACACCAGATTATTTTTACAGCAGCCAATAATGATATAATTCATGTAATTAGATTATTTTCTACTGTCATTTCAAATTGTATGCAGACCGGCCAATTCACTCAGGGTAATTGCCAAGAAGACAAAATGAAAACAAACAATCGAAACCACCCCAAGAAAATTTGGGGATCTGACCAAACAATGGTTGAATATAGAAGGTCGCACCTCCCCCACCCCCCAAAAAAAAAGGGACGTAAGTCAGTTTAACCTCTGAGATCAAAAATTCGAAGCTCCCCCCCACGCCGTATTGCCATTGAAATCAAATACTGTTTCCACAAATGTCGAAATCACCCGATAAATAAGATTATTTAGAAAATACTACATCGCGTCGTGGTTTAGGGATGAATAGGGTTAATAGTCCTTATTCCGATAGGCTTGGTTGATGCTGTCATTAATCCTACTCCAAGGATAAACCATTATTTGCTTCGTATTAACAAAGCACTGATCAATCAAACATCAGTTAATGGAAGGTAAGGCCAGAGCAATCAAATCACCCAGTGGTTTGGTTAACGTGGCAATGGATGGTTGAAAGGACAAAGTGTTTTTAAAGTGTTAAATTTAAATGCGACAAAGTAGTTCATTATCAATCCAATTAGCATGTTTAACCAAAAAAAATGTTTAAAATGTCATAAGATATATATCTAAGTGTAAATCTATAACAATGCCTATGTGGGTTGTGAAAATAACAGCTTGCGCGCTTGATGACTTGTTAACTTTACACTCTCGCGGGACAAAGCCGCTTCGAGGTAAGGTAAGGACATGGCCCGATCAGAAAGCCTCGTACCAGAAGCAAGATTTTACCGGAAGTGGTAACATTGTGGTATAAGAAGAGAGTATGTTTTTCTCATTTACACTGTGAAAAGCTAGGGCCAAAGGATGTTTGGTTGGAAGAATGAGCGAAAAGGTACCCCATTTTGGTCGACAATATAATGGACACATTACTCTAGGGGCTTACGAAATCACGTTTTGCTCTCATGAAAACGCAGTGAAATATTATATGCGCGAAACTTACAGGTAGGGTTTGGGTGAAGCAATCTATCAAGATGAAAAATCAATCTTAAATGGCCATCCCCTTTAACCAAGTCACAAGCGTTCAAGTTGTTCTTTAACGAACACGACATCAAGCGCATGATTATCTATACATAGAAAGGTAAATTCACGAGCTAAATCTTGATAGATTAGACGATTTTGATCACGGAAGGAGCCAATCTTTGTCCAGCGAATACTTATCTTCAAAGTTATCTGTGGCTGAGATATAATATGGGACACGCAAAGATATGAGATACGTATCAAATGTGTGAAACCCGTTAATACAATATGGTGTTATTCGGCGGCTTATTTGGTAGGGTGAATTTCATTTTATTTTGGGTAAATTGAAAGTACAAAGAGTAATGGGGACGGGGCCAAAACATCTAACTGTATAACAAATTCTGTATCCCATTGGGGGCTAAGGGAAAACAAGTGTAAATCATAATAAAGTAGTCGATCAAATAAACTTGGTTCCCGCACATAAAACTGGCACCTTTTCTAAAAATATAATAAAATGTAGCCTTAATCTTTTTCCCAAGTCAGAAGAACCAATGGATAGGATAGAATTCAGAAAATGGCTAAGATTTACATATGGGCCGGGTTATGTAGGGCCATTGTTATAGACAGGCGTTACCACCTCCACGACTCGGGTTGAGTGACAAATACAAGTCCTCTATCACAATAAACAGTGCAAAAGTACATTATAATATAGGTCGTTGACACTAAATGTTCTTCTGAAAACGCGGTAAAGTGAATAGAAATGAAGTTAAAATAAGTAAGGATTTTCTGCGCAAAGTTGTTTTTTTAGGGGGGGTTTTAAAAAAAAATAAGCTGCCCAGCACCATTTTCTTATGATGTTTGTTCATGTTTTCCTTTTCGAATAAAATGATGAAAAACATGGCCAAAGTAATTTGAACAGCACTCGACGCTCAAATTTACTTATTGTGAATGAGGTAAGTATCTTTGTCCTGAAAAGTCCAGTCTAATTGGAGAGGCGTAACAGATGAAAATCTATTCGGCTGCGCGACAATAACAATGGTCATGCACTCACAGATGAAAGGGCATTTGAAGTGTTGTTCTACACCGCATACAGGGCCGGTAATTGAATCTCTTTAAATCTCCATGTTTGCGAAGGTTATGTGTATCCTCGTACCTGATATGGGGAAATGAAAATGACGTGAATGTATCTTTTCAAGAAAATGTGCAGTTTTAGTGTGGGAACAGCGATATAAGGATTTAATAATAATTATGACTTAACACTTGGTTTTCCCCATCCCCCACCCCCCCATGGAGATACAAAAAAAGAAGCATAGAAGGAAATGTCCCATAGACTATAAAGCCCCCGAATAACTCCAATTTGACCAAAAAATCAGATTCGGAAATAGTCTTGACCACGACGTATAAAAGGCCAGAAAAAGTGCAACGAAATTTCACTATAGGTGCCTAACAATGAAAGTCTTGATGTGTGCAGCGTTAAAACTTTCCATCAAAAACATCGCCATCTTGAAAAGAATTAACGCTGAGATTATGTTTGGTACGCATATTGGAAATGCTAATTGTGTATGAAGTAGCAATGCAAAATTCGCCTATATTGTTTACGGAAAATAGAATCGAATGTTAAGACATTCTGACCCAAATAAAGAATTCTATCGCGTGTCTGCTCACGATATGGACACAATATGTGAATTATTCGAAACCTCTGTTGCATGTACCATGGTTAACCATTGTAACAGTTACAATGCAGAATTTCCCTCACACCATTTATAACATTGGAACATCTTACACAATAAAATCAAATTTCCATTGGCCAACGCTATAACATGATCAAGAAGCATATAGGTTGATCAATGTACAGGATATGGTGAACTGTGATGTAATTGAAACAGTATATATATCATCAAGCAGAAACTCAAGAGTACGTGCCGCACTCTCGTGCCTTGGCAGAGTTCATTCAAGTACCGCATATCTCTACAAGTGAAAAATAAGCGAGGATTATAGAACAAGACGCGCAATATCATCGGCTAATGAGATGTAGTGGTGATATGCTGACAACGATGCAGGGCTTTAAATTACAAGCTCTAAGCCTCCTGCACCAGGACGGGGTAAGAGGGGGTTCACTGTCAGAGGGAAAATTCACGTTTTGGGAGATTTTGGTTGTAGGGGGGTTTGATGGAGATTTTCCTGGTGGAGGTGAGAAAATTCCAGGTGAAGCAGACAAAAAGGCTAACTGATTTTACGCTTTGCGTCCCGTCAAAGCTCTCTGGCGCAACCTGCCCCCTCCATCCGTCCCCCCGCCGTTACGCTACTGGCAGGAAGGCAATGATCCACAATATTAGCGAATTCAGAAAGTGATGATACACTTTCATAAATGTTGAATGAAAACGTTCGGGGGGAAAAAGCGTAGGTAAACAACAAAAAAACAAAAAAAAAAAAAAAAAAAAAAAACTGAGTTGCGTATTGAATTTAAAATTCTCGTCAGCTTCAATCCGGTTCGCGGAAAGCAGTAACGGGGGGGGGGGGGGGAACTTTCTGGAAGCTATGGCTGTTTATCTCAAAGAAATTTTAAAGTCATTTTTTTTTTTTTTTTTTTTTTTTTAATTTTGGATTTTTTTTAACAGTGTATCTTCCACTCTCTCCTCCCTCCTCCACCCTCTTATTTTCTTCAATTTTCCCCTTCCCACTCCCTCTCTCTCCATCCCGACCCATCTCATACCCACCTCCCCCCCCCCTGCTTTCCTCCCCGCACCCATCTTACTCACCCTCTTCCCCACCCCCTTTTTCCACACCTCCCCTGCCCCACCCTACCTCCCCTATCTACCTCTCCCCTTCACCTTTCTCCCCTACCACCTCCATCTGCTTTCGCCCCCATCCACCTACCCCATTTCCGTTCCCATTTCCTGCTTTTGTTAATCCCCCCTCAATCTCCACTCTCCCCAGGCCCTGCTCTACTCAGCCCCCCTCTTCCCCCACAACTTCCCTCCTCAAACCGTCCCCTTACCCCACCCTCCTCCCCCGGTTTCTTATTCTTCCCCCCCTCTCCTTTAGGTCCCACCCCCTTACGTTTCCACCCCTCCCCAACCTCCTCTCCCCCACATCACCCCCTTCACCTCCCCGGTTCCAGCTCTTTTCTTTCTTTGCGCCCGCTCCCTCACCTCCTCCCATTTGCATTCACCCTACACCCTCATCCTCGACCTTCCCTCTTCAACCTGAACACTCCTATCACACCCTACAACTCCCCACTTTTCTCTTTCCCCCCCTTCTACCTCTCTCCACCTCTCTCCCCCCCACCTTCACCCATCCTACCTCTTCGGCCCCACTGCCACCTCACTCCAAAAGCCTTCTGCTCCCTCTCCCCACCCTTTCCCCCCTTCTTTCCTATTCTTCTTTTACCCTTTTAGTTACTCTTATCATCCCTCTCCCTATCACCTACCATCCATGAACCCCCTCCCATTCCTTTCTTTTTCTTTTATCACGTCGTACCCCCTCCCGCTGCCACCCCCCTGTGTCGCATCCTCCTTCCTCCCTACTTACTTATCTTCTCCCCCCTGCTTGACCCCCTATACACCTTACCATCCCAACTCTTCCTTCTCATTGTAAAATTCGTTTAACCCTCCCTTTATCACTCTAACTCTTTCCATTCTGTAACTTCCCCCCCTTTTCCAGCAGACCACACTCCTCTTGCTTCTTTATTCTCAACTACTCATCCCATCGCACCTTACATGCTATCCTGGGAATTTCTCACAAATAATAACTTCCAATATTGTAATGCATTGACAGTTAAGAAATAAACCTTTACATGTAGGATTCACGTATATACATTTCCAGAAGTGACCTTAGAATGGTAATGCATAAAATAATGCATAAATCAATAATTGAGTTGACGCTCTCTAAATTAAACCCGTTTATAAGGGATAACGTACATCGTCATGTGTTAAGAAGGTCACAATTTTCTACAGTCGATTATTACGCTGAAAGTGGTGTCATCTGAAAGGAAATTACTTTCCTTTAAAATGAGGGGTCAAACAAATACGTAGCCCAAATTTTAGCTAAAATTTATAAATTTTAAAAAATTCATGCCAAAATGATCCAAAATCCTGTGGTGGCAGTGTGAAAGCACGCAATGTCCAATTCCTTTGTATGTGACATTAAGTCTTACTGGGGGAAGTGTAATTCTCCACAAAATTTCTTTGTCTCTCGGTGCTTCGACACCGTAAAACCTGGTGTGAACTCTAGGATAGTCATGAATCAAACTTACCCCGTGATTAGAAGTTCTTTAGATTAGTTTAAGTTTTAGCTCAATTTACGTGGTTTTTCGCATTGAACCACACCGGGAAGTTTTAGTGCTGTACAGGCGCGATCAGCTTGATACTGCATGAACACCTCATCTATAGTTTGATAATGTTGAACATCTTAATTTGTAACTCAACGTGTACAACAGAAAGTGTATGCTGTGAGGTATACTTAAAATGGTGCGATTAAATTTGATAGCTAATTAGCTATTTGTCGTTGGAAGGAAAATCTAACCATGAATAAAATCTTCGATACTAGAAATTCGAAGGCAATTGTTCTTTCCAAGACGACAATATCAATTGTAATGTTGATCAGGATCTAAAACACGAAGTCACAGCAGAACATTCATGCAGTTTAAACCAGTCAACCACAATCGAACATCGGTATCTGGGGGTTTATTACCTTTTGATAGATCCGTCCAGAAACGCCCCCTCTGGGCATCGTTTCGGTTGCAACTAGTTGACCATTGACAATTCAATAATAGGACGTCCAATGGGCCTTTCATTCTACTGCCTGGTTCCAACATTATCACCTTCCCATTGCATATTGCGGACCTCAGTGGCCTAGACTCGTGACTCGACCAATGTTGATGGCAATTTCAAAAACATCATAGCTCTTCCTCGATAGAATCGGATATCCTTCATGGCCGATCTTTAAAGGGTTTACGCATCAATTCTTCAGAACTGTTAGGACTTTCTGTTCGGCTGAGGAACTGTTCGTCATTGCCAGTGCCAACCACGAGTCCACGTCCTCAAACTGACAGGAATGTTTAGCGTAAGGACGGGAAGTCAAGGCAAATAGCCATGAAACCAACTGTGTAGTGTAAAGTGCCAGCCAGCAACAAACCACACTTTTGTCGAAACTCAAGGAAATGCAACAATTTCACCTCCTGTCAAAACAGCGATGTAATCGAGATGTTGAGGCCTCGAGGGTGGGGCAGGAGAGGTCCAACAAACGTTATCTTTGCGACAATACGAGATGCTTCCCGGGTATGTCTAACTTGCCGATCTGCTATATTCATCACCTCTGTCTGTTTTAGTTAAATGTCGACGTGATCGGGAAATAGCAACTAGTTCCTGCGAAAAGCTAGATGAGATCAAAGTTACACATGGACGTTCAGGAGATTATTTGTAGGAAGTTCAGAATATTTCCCGTGCATACATTGACATAGTCGGTAATAATATGCACCGTGTTGGGTATGATTATCTAGGCATGGTGTCGAGTGAGGCGATGAGGTCGGTAACACCCGTAAATCGTCATCAGGTTGATGGGTTTTCTAAGTAGAAATGCGGTGCATTTTAAGAAAATCTTGGAAGGGGCGGGGGAAAGCTTTGATGGTATATGGCGTGGCATATCAGCCTTCAGTAAAATAAAGCTTCCAGTTGATTATGATGATGCATTTATATCTATGCTGACCATCTATGACTAGTTACAATGCGTTTTCGTAAACGAAAAAAATTATTTGCAAGTTTATCGGTCGTTACCCTCAGACTGCTATTCATTTTTTTAGAAGATGGTAAATTACACTACTTGTAAAGGGTACAGAAACATTTCAAAGAATGTTACCAGTTCAGATAATTTTATTGATGTGTTGAAAGTCAATATGGAGCGAAACATTAGAAGAGTGCAAGCCAAGGTTCACACGGGTACGTATACCAAATTGTTTTCCCTATTTTGACAAAAGCCAAAGACCGTTTGTGATGGATAAGTCGAAGATTGACAAATGATTTGTTTCTTTGGTATGACAAATGTCGGTCAATATGCTAATTAATGATCTATTGTCAAATGACGTCACCCCTATTTTGTATCGTCCGACGTGTGAAGTCCTAGAAAATGGATAGGTTAATTACGACATGTGCAGAAAAACATTGAATTTAAATAATTCTATGCGTGCAACAAAGCCGTAACTGACTGAAAGATTTGTGATCTACACATTTTAGGCTAAGCATAAGGCAGACGACGGTGGCCAAAGTAACCTCATTCAGAAAAGCAATCATACAAAGTATCAAAGAATATTGCAGCAAGACTACCAAACGACTGTTTAGTATTTCCAATTTGGACCTAAAAATATCATTTTATTATTACTCTGTTTACTGAGAAAAGATTTCCACGGGAAACGGATTTTTTCATTAGGAAGGGAAATGAGAATCCCTAGTGCTTATGAGATCGGACGGGGATAGGCAAGATCTTACAAGTCGAGATGAGCGCAGTCACTATAAATAGCATGCGATTTTCAGTATGGTGCACGGTTGAGATTGCAAATAGAGGCCCCAGATGTAAGCTGTGCCCATTGATCGATGTTATGATATGGAGATCCACTGGGACAATGTTAGGCTATGTTATGCCATGATGATGTTTGTAATATCTCTTTTAATATCTGAATACTACGTTGTGAAATAGTTTATATAATGAGTTGGCAAGTTAAAACCGTGGCCAGCAGAATTTTCCCAGAGATGTAGATTGGGCAGTACCAGTGTGTATTTGGAAGCCACAGAAGCTTGACAGCTGAACGTCTGCAGTATTTCAAGTGTTTTGGAATTAAAAGAATCCGTTTTGTGGTACTAAAAGTGGGACATTGCGGACAGAAAGGACTTTTGGTGGTAAATACTTAGAATGTAGTGGGAATATAGTGTTGTCGAGGGACACCCGTGTCTTGACACTGCTATATCTTCAGGAGTGAGAAGATTCCCTGATTCTTTACAGTGGATTTAAGAGATTTTGCATACTGTTATTTGGAGTCTTCGCTGTGCGGACATGTCATCGTCGAAATCAACGCTCCTGATGGAGTAAGTCGTCACATTAAGGGACTTAAATCTAACGATTGAATGTATCTATTGAATTGTAATCGTGGTTGGGAACATTCAAATTCTTGAACCAATCTTTGATTGAACTCATTTAAAACAGTTATGATAAAAAAATACGATAATGTGCACTAAGCTAATGTATGTTTGTTGCGTTTAAAGGTGGATCAAGAGATTCAGAATATAATGTTTTAATATATAATTAAAAAATAGTACACTAGAGACTAAGATGTACCTAGAATGCTTAATTCCCAAGTTGAGATGAATAGGATTATTCGTTTTGATGCAGTAAACATTATTGGATAAACAGTCATAGCGATAATGGTATAACAAATTCGGATCCGGGCAATTTTTAAACAATGATGTGATTTCTATATGAGGACTTCGATTGAGCTTAGCTATTGCACAAGTGATTGGTATATGGAAAGCATTATGTTACATGCAAAAAACACAATTTTTTTTAAATGTATTTTGAATTCTCTGAGTCGGCCTTTAAAGGGTATTTCGGACTTGGCGTCCGGTGACATCGTAAACTACAACAGATTCGGGCGTTTGATCTGGGTCGGGCAAGAGGTGTTCCCTTGGCCAATATATCACCTCATCATCGTCCGTTATCCATGTCATACTATATTTTAAAATAACCATGACAGTGGAAGTGATTCTTCAACTCCACGGTTTTGGATAAAAAAATATTCCTGACAACTTGGACAAAAAATCAGAATTCTCGTCAAGATTGCGCATTTACTGTTAATAAATGGCGAAGTTAAATTTGTGGACGAGTTCATATAGAATTCCAAAGTAGCAATGTAGGTGCAGGCCACCAATTATATACCTCATTTAACTTGGGACTGATATATTGAAACGTGTACCAATTTGGAATTTCGTGACCGCCAACGATCTAGGATTTTATGGAGATGAGAGAAGACAAGTCCTCCGGTATGATAGCCTGTGGGCGCGTGAGGTGCTGCAATATTCTGAGAATGTATTTAATGACATAAGATCGCGGGATCGTACTTACGGATGCGTGGTTTATAACCGTAATTATGAAAATTTATTACCGATAAATGCTTTTTTTGTAAATTGGAACAAAGCACCTCGAAGATTTCAATAAAAACGTGGTTATAAACGAAGAGTGTGATGTTACTAGCAATAGCAGATTGATTGACATCAGATGATAGGGCGGGGCGGTGGTACTGGTACCTGTACGACGACAATTTGCCTGTGGATGGAATTATCTTTTACAATTGTGCTGTAATTGAGTTGAAGTGTAATCTTGATATTATAGCCCTATCAGTATTTTTTTCCAACTCAAAATCGTGATGGCCCAATTGCTAGTGTTGGTCCTATCAACCACTTACTGTCTGTGAAAAAAAAGCAATGAAGTATTTAAAGTGTTCCGAAGTGCCATTACGCTGGGTCTAGACTGTTAAAAGTCGGATCACGAGTTAGTAAAACAAAGATAAAAATCCAATTCTGCCAAATACACGCGTGCACGCGTACGCTTAGCCACTCCAGGGGGCTTTACCACACCCAATCAATACACAGTGCAAAAAGGGATTTGATGAAAAATAGGGAGCGCGATTTGTTATACATGTGAAGAAATCGCTGTAGTGGCTTAAGAAACCGACTCAAACTTCACTTAAGTAGTAATTCAAGTTATTACACAGGACAAAAGGTGGCTGAAAATTAAATTTTGAACTACATTTTGGGTAATTGAAGATACGGTGGTAATTCCCAAAACATGGGGCAAGAGAGGTTAAAGGCATCCGTATTGCCCGCTCATATGGAGTGGTTTCACATAGATTAAAAAATGAAAGTCTTGATTTTTTGCACTGATGTAAAGCTTTCCATCAAAAACATCGCCATCTGAAAGAATTAAGCTGAGAATTATTTTTGGTACGCATATTGTGAAATTTCTAATTTTGTATTGAAGTAGCAATGCAAAATTCGGCCTATATTTTTTTACTGAAATATAAGCAAATCGAACTTTTAAGACATTTCTGCACCCAAATACAAGAATTCTATCGAGTGTCTGATCACTATATTTGACACACTATGTGAATCGGCGAAACCTCTCGTTGCATGTCCCATGTTTTACCCATGTAACATTTACAATCAGATTTTCTTCACACAAAAACACACCAGTTCTTACATTCGCATTTTATCTTCCACAATAGCAATCAAAAATTTCCATCTGGCAACGCTATAAACATGATCAATGACTCGTATTCCAGTTGATCAATGTCTACATGATCTAGGTGAACTGTTTTGAATGTAATTTGAAACAGTACTATATATATTAACAGCAGAACTTCAAGGATACGTGCTCCGCAACAATCTCCGTGCCCTTTGGCAGTCAGTGCATTCATTACCTTCATTTTATCGCTACAAGTTAAAAATAAGAATGGAGAGAAAAGCACGCGCATCATCATCTGGCTAATGAGAACGATAGCTGCGTTGAATATGCTCAACTCGATGCAATGGCTTTAAACAATGTCTATAAATGCTCTGCCACAGCAGGGGATTAGAGGGGCACCTGTCAGAGGTGAAAATTCACGTGTTTTTGAGGCAGATTTTGTGTTGGTAGTGTGGTTTTGATGGAGATCTTCCTTGTTGGAGGTGAAAATTTCCAGGTGAGCAAGACAAAGAAAGGCTAACATGATTTTTAAGTAAGCTTTTCCTTCCCGGGTCAAATCTCTGGGCACCTGCCCCCTCCCTCCCTCCCCCCCCCGCCCGTTTACGGCTCCTGGCAGAACGGCCAATGGATCACCTAATCAGCTAATTCCAAAGTCTTGTACATTTTTACTAAATTGTTTGGACGACACTGTTTCTTGGGTAAAATTCTATGTATACAACTTAAGTTGGGTATTTGAATTAACAATTCTCGTCACGCTCTCCATTTCATCCCTGTTCGCAGGAAAGCAGTACGGCTTTTCTGGAAAGCTATGGCTGTTTATCTCAAAGAAATTTTAAAGTCATAATTATTTTTTTTCCACTTTGTGGTAATGATTTATTACCCTTGTTCACAAAAGGGAATTTTCTCACAAATAATTAACTTCCAATATTGTCAATGCATTTGACAGTTAAGAAATTAAACCTTTACATGTAGGATCTACGTATATACCATTTTCCAGAAATTGACCTTAGAATTGTAATGCATAAAACTAATGCTATAAATCAATAACTTTGCAGTTTACGCTCTCTTAATTAACAGTTTTAAAGGGTATACGTACATCGTCATTTTGTAACTTTCAACGTGTCCAATCAGAAAAGTGTATGAATTGTGAGGTTACTAAAAATGGTGGCGATTTAATATTTGATAGCTAATTAGCTATTTTTGTCGTTGGAAGAAAATCTAACGATGAATAAAATCTCTCGATACCTAATAAATTAGAAGGCTAATTGTTCTTTTGCCATCGACTCACAAATATCAATTGTAATGTTGATCAGGATCTAAACACGTCAAGTTCATCAGCAGAACATTCATGCAGTTTAAACCAGTCAACCACAATCGAATCATTCGTTGTATCTGGGTTATACCTTTTTAAAGATCCGTTTCCCAGACACGCCTCGGGCACTCGTTTCGGTTGCAACTAGTTGACCATTGACAAATTCAATACTAGACGTCCAATGGCCTTTTCCTTCTACTGCCTTGATTACCAGCTTATCACCTTCCCAATTGCATATGCGGACCTCGCTGTGGCCATATGTATTCTCCGTGTACTCGTGACCAATGTTGATGGCAATTTCAAAAATATCATCGCCTCTTTCACGTCGATATTTAATCGTATCTCCTTCATGGACGATCTCTAAATTGGTTTTACTCATCAATTCTTTCTGAACTGGTTCAGGAACTTTCATGTCGGTGAGGAACTGTTCGTAATTCTCAGTGCCAACCAGAGTCCACTTCCCTCCAAAATTGACAGGCATGTTTAGCGTAAAGACGGGAATTCAAAGGAAAATAAGCAATGATAACCACTGTTAGTAGTTGTAAAGTGACCAGCAACAAACCACACTTTTGTCGAAACTCAAAGGAAATGCAAACCACTTCTCACCTCCCCTGTCAAAAACAGCGATAATCGAAGATGTTGAGGCCTCGAGGGTGGGGCACCTACGTCCACAATACGTTATCTTGCGACATATACCTGTATGCTTCCCGGGTATGTCTCAACTTGCCGATTCTGCTAGATTCTATCACCTCCTGTTCTGTTTTATTAATTTGTCTAAGTGATCCGGGAATAGCGAATAGTTTCCTGCGAAAGCTATGATGAGATCAAAGTTCTACCACCATGACGTTTTCAGGAGATATTTGTCAGGACGTTTCAGAATATTTCACCGTGCATACCTATTGACATAGTCGGTAATAATATGCACCACGTGTTGGGTCATGATTATTCTTATGTGACATGTGTGTCGCGTGAGGCTGATGAGGTCGAGTGAACACGTAACTCGTCATCAGGTTGATTGGGTTTTTAATTAGAAATTGAGGTGCATTTTAAAGGAACATTCTATATGGAAGGAGGAGGGGGAAAGCCTTTGAGGTATATGGCGTGGCAATCAGCCACTTTCAGTAACATATTTCCAGTTGATTATGATGATGCATTTATACTCTATGCTTGCTATCCATTCTTAATGACATAGTACAATGGTTTTCGAAATCTAAAAAAATTATTTGCAAGTTTATCGGTCGTTACCCTCAGATAATGATCTTCATTTTTTTAGAAGATGGTAAATTAAACTACTTTTAAAGGAGCTAAAGAAAACCATTCAAATAATTTTACCATTTTCAGATAATTTTATTTGATGTGTTGAAAGTCAATATGGAGCGAAACATTAGAAGAGTGCAAGCCAATGTTCACACTTGTGTACGTAATACAAATTTGTTTTTCCCTTATTTTGCAAAAGACAAGCAAAACGTCGTGTGATTGGAATAATCGTAACTCTGATTGACCAAAATTTGAAATTTTTTTTTTTTTTGGTTTTTATGAAAAATTAGGTCAATAATGCCTAATTTAATATCTATTTCAATGACAGTCTCAATTGATTGTAATATGTTTACGAGCTGGTTAAGTCTAGAACTGGATAGGTGTAATTACGACCTTGTTGCCACTAAACTTTAATTTAAATTAATTTCTATTGAGTGCAACAAGCCGTGAACTGACTGAAAAAAAATAAAAGAGTTTTGGTGATCTAACATTTTCGCTAAGCATAAGGCAGACGACGGTGGCCAAAGTAACCTCATTCAGAAAAGCAACTCATCCAAGTATCAAATTAAAATTGCAGTCAACGACTACAAACCTACTGTTATAGTATTTTCCAATTTGTGATTAAACAATATCATTTTATTTTATTCTCGGGGTTTACTTGAGAAATTTCTCCCGGAAAAGTTATGGTTTTATTTAGGAAGGGAATGGAATTCCCCTAGTGCTATATTGAGATCAGGCCCGGGGATCAGCCAAAATCTTTACAAGTCCATAGATTGACTAAGTACTATAAATAGCATGGTATTTTCCCAAGTTTATTGTGCAGTTTGCAAGATTGGGCAAATAGTAGTCCCCCCTGATGTAAGATGATTCATTGCATCGATTCATTTATATGAGATCCAAATTGGACATTTTAATGGCTAATGTTTTTATGCATGATGCTGGTTTTGTAATATCTCTTTTAATATTATAAATACTAGTTGTGAAATAGGTTATATAATGAGTTGGCAATTTAAAAACTTGGCCAGCAGAATTTTAATCTCAGAGATGTAGATTGGTGCAGTAACCATTGCTGATATTTTTGGATACCACAGAAGCTTGAAAGCTGAAACTGTCCCTGGCAGTCCATTTTTTCCAAAGTTTTTTGGATTAAAAGCAATTCACCATGTTTGTGGTCCTAAAAGTGGAGACATTTGCGACAGCTCGAATTTTGTGGTGTAAAATACTGTAGAATAGTAGTGCGGAAGTCTTAGTGTTTCGAGGACAACCCCGTCGTCTTGAACTGCATTATCTTAAGTAGTGAGAAGATTCCCATGGACTTTGTTACCCGTGGATTTTATATGACTTTGCATGCGTTATTTTGGAGTCTTCGCTGTGAGGACATGTCATCGTCGAACTGGCCAACGCTTCTCTGGGAGTAAGGTTCTCACATCTAAGTGGACTTTAAAATCTTAACATTGAATGTATCATATTGAATTGTTAATCGTGTTTTGGAACAGTCCATTCTTGAACCATCCTTTTGCTTGCAATCATCTTAACAAGTATTATCTTATAAAAAAATCAGCTCACTCTTGTGCACAAGGCTCATTTGTCCATGTTTGTTTGGGCGTTTCAATAAGTCATTCTCAGAGATTTCAGAATAATTTTTTAATATATTATTAAAAAAATAGTACCTAGAACTACAGATATCACCTAGAATGCTCAGTTCCAAAGTTGAGATGAAACTCGGATTTTTCGTTTTGATGCAGTAAGACATTTATTTGTATATAAACAGTGCCATAGGATACTGTGTATAAACAAAAGTTTTCCGATCCGGAATTTTTACAATGCAATGATTGATTTTCTATATGAAGGACTTTCGATTTGAGCTTAGCTATTTCACACACCAGTGATTGGTATATGGGGACGAAGCATTATGTACATGGCCAAAAACACAATTTTTTAAATGCGGGGCGCCCTCATCTGGAACTCTCTGAGTCGGCCTTTAAAAGGGTATTTCTGACCTTGGGCGTCCATGTACTCGTAACACACTACAAACAGATTGGTCGGGCGTTTTGATCTGGGTCGGTCCCACGGGTGTTCCCTTGGCCATATATCCCCTCATCCCTCGTCCGTTCTCCATGTATAAATATTTAAAACTAACCTTTACAGTGGAAATTGATTCTTCCACTCCACGGTTTTGGAATAACAAAAGTATCCTTTGACAACTTGAACAAAAAAATCAGAAGTTCTCGTCAACGATTTTCCGCATTTACTTGTTAAATAATGGCGACGTCTAAATTTGTGGAAACGTTTCATATAGAATTCCCAAATAAATGCAAATGAGGTCAGGCAAATTAATAATACCTCATTTGCATACTTGGGACTTATATATGAAACGTTTACCAATTTTGGGCTTTCTTGACCGCCACCGTCTAGGATTTATATGGGAGATGCGCAGAAGACACTTCTCCGTATATCCATCCTGTTGGGTTCCGCGCATTGAGTTGCTGAATCTTCATGAGAATGTGTTAAGAATAAGATCGCTGGATCGTACTTACGGATGCCGATTGGTTAACAGTAATTTAAAATTTATTTACCGCTAATGATTTTTTTGTAATTGGCTAAAGCAATCCATCGACAGATTTCAATCAACACGTGCAGTTTTATGAATGAAGAGTTGTGAATCTGCTACGCAATTACAGATTTATTGACACCATATGACGGGGATGGGCGGCTGGTACTGGCTACCTTTACGACGACAATTTTTCCTTGGATGCGAATTACTCATTTTACACTTGTTGCTGTAACTTGATTGTTGAAGTTGTAATTCTTGATACTCTTAAAGCCACTATCAGTATTTTTTTCCAAATTCAAAATACTGATTTTGCCCCTAAATTGCTAGTGTTAGGTCATATCAACACCTTACTGTTCTGTGAAAAAAAAGACAATGAAGTATTTTAAAGTAGTCCTGAAGCTGCCATTTACGGCTGTTTCTAGACTTTTAAAATGTCGGATCCCGATTTAGTAAACAAAGCATAAAATCACAATTTCTTGACAAATACAACGCGTGCACGCGTTACGCTTAGCCACTTACAGGGGGCTTTACTACAACAATTTCCAATACAACAGTGCAAAAAATGGACTTTGATGAAAAATAGGGAGCGCGATTTGTTTATACATTGTGAAGAAATCGCTGATAGTGGCTTTAAGTAAACCAGACTCAAATCAATTAAGTTAGTAATTCAAAGTTATTACAACAAGACAAAAGGTGAGCTGAAAATTACTATGTTCTAACTGACATTTTGGTAATTTGAGATACGGATGTTTTAAGTTCACAAAAACATGGTGCAACGAGAGGTTTCAAGGCATCCGTATTTCCCGTCATATGGAGTGGTTTCACATAGATTAGACACTCAATAGATTCTTACCTTTTTATTTGGCTACAGAGATGTCTTAAAAGTGAAACGAAAAGGTGACTTTTATATGCTTAGATTACAATGTAAAACATAGGCTGAATTTCCTATTTGCTCCAATAAGACATTAGTTAGCAATTTTACAATTTTTATACCAAAGAAATATTTCTCAGCTTAATACTTTCAGATGGAAATATTGTTGATAGAAAGTTTTACATCGGTGCAAAAATCTGAATTTTTACATTTTCTAGGGACACCTGTTATATGAAATCTCTCGTTGCACCTTTTAATTATAAAGCGTTAACATAAAGGCTTTTGTAATGTAATAATTTTGACTGTTTTAGTAACTAGCTGATCATTTTATAATCGACAAGTCAGTAGTTCCCTGTGTTTATCCCGTGTTTACAAGGTGAACCAACGGTTTGTTCTGAGAAACCGAAAGCAAATTGACATATTGTACTGAAATGTATATTGCAATTGCTCGCACAGCTAACTCATACTATGTCGTGCAGAGTTTGTAAAGACAGCGTATCTAAATCTTCTTAAAATTTTGAATATGCTGTGGTTTTCCGTGTAATATGGTGTCGCAATACACTTGTGCTTGAAAAGATGGGTTTTTTTTTAGCCCTAACGTCCCTTAATGCGATTTGTTTCCACTTTTCAAAAATGGACCAATCATCACGGAGCGGACCCCTGCTTTGTTTTTAGGGGAAATGGCCCCTAGTCTACCAAGAAAAATAACGCTACCTCCATTTCCGCGGCGCGCGGTGATCGTCAGGTAAGTCTGGACTTTTCCGAAAAGGGCGTTAGGGATATGCAGGCATGACCACTATGTACGGTCTCAAATAACCAAAACAAACATATCACATAGTAATGAAATTTATATCTAAATAATCCAGAAAATTTGGTGTCCACATTTACAGTTTTATTGCAATATTTGTATTTTGTTAACTTTACCACTTTGGTTGTAAAAGGAATCAGGAATGTTATTATCATTAACAAAATATTGCTTTGTTCAAAACCGCAGAGTACGCTGTGTACTAGGGCGCTATATTTTGGCTACCAAGCCTGAAATGTTCAGTTTGCCAAGCTCTTCACAATTCTTACAACAATCTGCTGGACTAATAGTGGTAAATGTGGTATCACTGAAAGTATATCTAAAGGCAGTAAGTGTGATCGGAGGCCCCAGGAAAACCAAGTGATACAAAAATAAGAAAAAGAAGTTGATAATCAACATCATACAAATAAAACACGCATGTTATTCCTCACGTTTTGTGTAATTTATTTTGTTTTCAATTGTTTATTTTACATATTATTAGAAGATTTATTGCAGTTAACTTATAAATTTTGTTCCAATAACATGATTTGCTTATATACATTATGTGTATCAAGTGCACGAAAGTAGTTCCCGAAATCAATGATTAATGTTTCTGGATTTCTTTCATATTATATTAGAATTAACTAATTAATTAATTAATTAGGAGCATATTCCAAAGTATTCCAGTGATATTTGTACATTTTTAGAGTAGATCACAGAAGAACTACCCACCCTTTGAAAATCTTTAATTGCCACAATCCAGCCCATGTTAAAATTCAAACCACATGCCATATCACTTGAACAAATTGAAAGCTCATTTAACGGCTTTTTACGGCACCGACATATTTAACACAGCACGGTTCGGCCAAATAATAATTATACACTTGTATAAATGATGGACCAAAATGAGATCTATAGGCGGCGAAGACGGGGCAGGGGGTGGAATCTGATTTTTTTTTTTGTAATTGTAAGCAGTGGGGCATGAGCATTTCATTGAAGAAAGAGGGGGAACATGAACTTTTAAATGAAGAAATTTCATTAAATTGGGCGAAATACGAAATTTTAACTGAAGCGAAGGGGGAATGCGAAAATTTGCAAAAATTCCTCCATCCCCGCATAAATAATTAATGAGCCGCTGAAACCGCCCGACCCTAAATGGCGTAAAGCAAATGCTGATATTTCAACCATAAAAATGTAGTTAAATGGCGTATACGCGTATTCATAATCTTGATTTGAAGTCTTAAAAACACTGTTTTACCTCTTATCTTTATCATAGGTTGATGCTGACGGGCAAAAGTAAAATTTTACCAAAATGAAGTGAAATTTTACCATAATTAAGTAAAATTTTACCAAGCGTAAATAACATTTAACCAAAATAAAGTAAAATTTTACCAAACATAAGTAACATTTTACCAAAATTAAGTAAAAAGTTACCAAAAATTAAGTAACTTTTTACCAAATCAAGTAAAATTTCACAATGAACTGCGTTGCTTGTCACATATTCTGGTAACTTTCAAATTCGAATCCTCTTCTCTGGGTAGACTTGTATCTTTCATCCAATCCGCCCAATCCGGTATTATAAAGAAACCACAGAGAGTCCCCAGCGACACTGAAGTGTCCCAGCTTGCACTCGGGCTTGCACGTTAACAGTAAAGGCACTATCAGTAATTTGGAAAAAATCATCAAAAATCTTATTTATTGCATATCTGTAACAAGTATTGGCATTCAAGCACATAATCTACAAGCGTTAATTCTGCAAGGGCTCTCTAATAGGACAAAATTTGATAGTGAATCATTATTGTACTTACGACACGTACTCACACGAATTGCAATAACGGATTCATATCTTTTGAGTACTGCTGTTTTCCCTCTTCCGTTCTGCCATTTTTAAGCTGCGAAAAGTAACTTATGAGAAGTCTAGAGCACTTTCTCCAACACATTGGATTTAATTCCTTGCAAATTTTTCCCAACATTTTGACTCTTTTCGAGTAAATCCATTGATCCCGTTAATAACGGAATATGAGGATTTGGCAGAGAAGCTCCGAACAAAATGTGTTCAACTGATGGATACTACAACCTTGTTATGTTAGTAGCTGCCGGTGTTGTTGAAGTCTCCATCAAACGGCGTTCTATTCTGACAGCATGCAGTAGTCCCCAATAATTATATTATTTTCATGGTGTCAAATCCGGACGTGTCTATTTTTGATAGCGATGCCAAGAAATGTTTTTTTCATTGATCTGGTTCACTGATTGATTTATTAATATAATATTATCCACAAATACGATTACAGACAAGTCCGATTGCATTTGCTGTGTAGACTCACAGCTGGTACGTCGCTGGTTTCATTTCGTTCGCACTCGAAAGTTTTTTTGCTCACGTTCATGGACGATGACAACGCGATTGTGTCTTATCCGAAATAATGTTTTGCATTTTCTCCCAAATACTAGCTGTTTTTGTATGACCCTGACACGGTTGTTCTCATTTCGTCGACCGATTCCAGAATGCATCAATGCTGACCATGTCTCATCTGGGAGGCTGGAAGCAACAAGCCCCTTATATCAGCCAAAGATTACAACAAATATCCACCAAGGTAATTGCTCAATCCCCACAAAGCACACGGGTCACTGCAGAACCACATTAGTCGGCTGCGCAGACATGCTGTAATCCGTGATGCATGTCGACTCAGCTCATAAAATGAAACATATATATAGCACTCAAAATACGAAGCGAGAGTTACAAGTTTTATACCATTTGTCTCGAGTAGCCTAAAAATACGTCTCCGTCACTACGTTGATGTTACTTCGCTTTGTAATTATAAGGAGATTGTATACCATCCAATATCTGACAAGTACTACTAGTACCGGCAACAAATTAATATCAGATTGTTTCCTGTTCCTGTCCCAGCTGGCAGTGTTTTTTTGTAGTCGGATTGCATGAAGAACGGGTTATTTTACTGGACGTTCAATTCCTACCAGCTAAATTCCAACCGGAATGTCAACCATACGGTCACAACACGAACAGCTAGCAGCTCTTAGTAGTAGCTGCAGGGCAACTCGAAAGTTTGTTAGCTGTGAAGTACCAACTTGAACACGGAACTATCGCGACAGGGAGGTCAGATTACTGAACTTATCGGGATCGAGGTGGTTAAATTTGTAAACATTTGTGTCACTTCGTGTTTCAGATTTTAGACGTGACACAGCTCAACAAAATACAACCTTGGACTTGTTAACCAAAACATCGTCGGAGTTAGCTGGAGTTGGGGGGGGGGGGGGGGGGGCGTGCAAGGGTTTTGATCCATCCTAAAATTCACCAAACGTTTTATAGGATTATGT
>JAMKCH010029785.1:0-16270 GCA_023653785.1 Ophioderma brevispina | reverse complement strand
CCTTTAACCTAGATTCACAGGGTAACATTCACTATTAATTAACATTTTTTTTAAATAAATACCAGTAACATATCTTCACTTCTTTGAACGCAATTGATGACGAACACAAAGCTTATCATTAACATGTTTTCTAAATGACATTATTTTCTCAACCATTAATAACGTAATTAACGTGTTTACTAAATTACCATGTAAGCCAACTAACCATATTTTCTCACCAACAAGGTTTGAAGATGTGGCGTTCTTTAATTCGATACAGCCAAATATGTTGTATTTATTTATATATTTATTTATATTTTATTTTATTTATATATTTATTTATACATTTATGTATTTGATATTTATTTATACATTTTATTTATTTATTTTTATTTATTTCTAAAAACTTCTGAGCCGCCTCTGCCATCGGCTGCAACCATAGCTTCAAATTTTAGACCCAAACCCGATTTCCACCCAACATTAAAGTGAAGGATGAGATTTTTTTGAGGATACTAATTTCTTTCAATTTTTTATATTTTGTACATTTACTTGATCTTAATTTGATGCACGCTGATTGAACAACAATTACAAAAGAAAAACCGCAAACCTTGTTTTTGAACTTGCCTGCTTCGTAATCGTTTCCCATAGAAAACCCTGCGTGGACTTTCTGTCGTGCACGACAGAAGTACTAAATCATCATCTTACTATATAAAAGGGCGTGGTTAAGGTTATTCATTTCAGGTTTAACCAAAACTTGGTAAGCATTCCAAATATTCAAAACTGGGTTCGACAAAAAGTGGGGGCGCTTCTTTCTGGAAATCTCCTCATTTCTCTTTAAGTTCCTCGCGTCGCCGCCGCTGCCATGGCTGCAACCTCAAGCTCTTCGCGGCGCCGCCCGTAGCCCGTTTAAAAAAGGTGAAGCTCGCGACGCCGCCGCTGCCAGTGGCTGCACCCCACAGCTTCGCGGCGCCGCCGCAGCCACGTTTTTTCACAGTGAAGCTTCGCGACGCGCCGCCGCGGGCAGTGGCTGCAACCCACAGCTTCGCGGCGCCCGCCAGCATCCACCTTTTAAAAAAGGTGAAGCTTCGCGACGCCCCCGCCGCCCGCGGCTGCAACCCTGAGCTTCCAAATTACATCCAACGCCCATTTTACCAGCTAAGTCTTTACACGCCGCCGCTGCCAGTTGCTGCAACTCAGAGCTTCGCGGCCCCGCCGCCGCCACGTTTTTAAAAAAGGTGAAGCGTCGCGACGCCGCCCCTGCCAGTGGCTGCACCCAAAGCTTCGCGGCGGCGCGCCGCACCACCTTTTTAAAAGGGTGAAGATTCTGCGACGGCGCCGCTGCCAGTGGCTGCAAACCCAGAGCTTCGCGGCGCCGCCGCAGCCACCTTTTTAAAAGTGGGAATCTTGCACTACTCCGCTCCCAGTCGCTACAACCCGAAACACGTTACTTACGTTATTTTTGGGTTTGAGAAAATATGTTATTTAGAACACAATGTTAATATAGAGTATGTGTTGCACATCATCCGCAGCTCGCTTTTTACAAAGGTGAAGCTTCGCGGCGCCGCCGCAGCTCGCTTTTTAAAAGGTGAAGCGTCGCGGCGCGGACCAAAATGTTGGGATTCTAAAGTTTAGCCATATGGAAGGATACCGATTAGAATTGACTTATTTTTGATTTGGAAGTTGTGAGCGAAAATGTCTCCATGAAAAATTTACGGTGAAAGCAATTCAATCAAGATTAAAATTTATCTACTTAAATTGGGCCTCCCCTTTAAAGACCGAATCATCTTCACCCTTGTTTGTGGACATGTAAATCATCTGCAAATGTATTTCGCTATATTTGGTGTATGCATGTAATATCTTTTATTTGCACAGGAAGAAATCCACATCCATTGTGTTTGGGCTGTTTAGCCCATTTTTCTTCCCTAGTTACTATTTTTCCTCATGCTTTAATTAGTAACTAAATAAATATTATTATTATTATTATATTATGTATTTATTATTATAAGTCTGTGTTCGTTTCAATTGCGTTTAAGAGGGTAAATACGTAAATCGGGCCCCCCCCTTTCAAAGAACGAATCACTTCACCCTAGTTTGTTGAGAAAATGAGAAACCTGTTAAACGATTAGAGTTTGTTTTTTCGTCAATTGCATTTTATTAAGGATAAACTTTAAATAATTGACTTATGTTTTAGAAATGATAAAAGATCAAGGGCATGGTGTTGTGGTAATTTTATTCGGCTACACTGGCAGCCGACAACGCATTGGCATGGGAAATAACCCTTTGGTGACTAATGGCCTTCGACCATAATTTACATAATGTATGTGAAGTGCCCACTGGGATCGCAAAAACCCTGACGTATCCTCATCCCCGAAGCGCGGCGAGACGCAATTTACGACGCCTTGGACTAGCGGATATGCATGTAGTCGCGATCATTTGGTTATATCGGCCCAAAATTGGTGCCCTTATTGTATTGTTTCGCTCTGCATATTCAATATTGTGCGCGTTTATGACAGCTCTATGGTGCTAATTTGCGCAACTTGTGAACGCGTCTCGTGTTCAGGATAGCAGTTCAACGTTCCCCTCGATCTCTTCTGCGTGTTGTGGCTGATCTTCGACTTCGGGACCGAGAAAAAAGACAACAAATTTCGCAACCAAATCAACTGCAAAATCATAACAGAAGAAGAAATCACCTGTACGAAGGTTACTTGTAAGTTTGGAGAACCTTTTTGTCATACCCTTACATGGTAAAAGTATTGCTTTATTGAATTTTGTTAGTGCAAAAATACGCGTTTTCCAGATGCGTACATTTTGCACGTCAATGGTGAATGGATTTGCGGATGTATGGCGATGATTCCCTTGATGGATAGGTCAATTATTTACAGGTAACCTTTACGTCGTTTTTTTGACATTGGTGGTCGGGAAATGAGGTGATTCGTAAATGTGAAATGCAAAGATTGATTAATGACTCGTCTGACATGCCGAATTTCAGTATGACTCCGTTGTTACTAGGTCAATATTATAAGCACAGCTCAGTCTCACATAGTAAAAGGAACTTCTACCGTATAGCTCGTGATGAACGTTTTATTTGGCGTACTCGCATCACTAGGTCCTGTATAAGCACTTCTCGTATACAATAACCTGTACATGCTGTAGCAGGTAAATACTGGGCTCCAAAGAAATAAAGTTTGCAATATTTAATTCAGGGAGGCTAATAACAGTGCTAATAAAAATTGTTTCTCGCTCGTAAAACCAAGCATGACAAGGCACACACTTTGTCACTTACATGCTACCTCCATGCCTGAGGTCTTTTATGGCGACCTGTCGTTGGGGTCCACGATCATACTAGGGAAGAAAAATGGGATGATTCGTTTTTCTGCCACCACATCCAATAACATGCAGTTTATTCTGTCGAGGCTGCCGAATTCAGCGGGTGGTGGCAGAATACTAATTCTTTTTTCCCCGAAAAAAAAAAAAAAATTTTACTTTTCCATCAGATTTAAGCTAGTCCAACACTTTTAAATAGCTCCCAGCATTTCTACAAGGTAAATCGTTGGAAGGAGGGCAGGGCTTCGCTTTATGCGGAAAATTAGGGGTAAAATACAAGGTGTAAGACAATTTTTTTGAAAAGTGCTCAAAACCATCGCTTTTCGTCAAGGTTTTTGGCTCGAAAAACCACTAAAAATGCGTCCATTTATATCGTACAAGTAAATCTCTAGCTTTAAGCGGAAAGATTTAGTATTCTGCCACATGCTACGAATTCGTACGTTAACGGAATAAACCGCATGTTAAAGGTGCCAATTTTAAGTGGTGGCAAACACTAAATCATCCCGCTTAGCTGTTGACCTTACGGCTAAATCCGTTACTATAAGTTTGTTGAACGGAGGGGCAGGGCTTTGATTTATGAAGAGAATAATGGGGAAACACAAGGTTTCCATAGCAATCCCCCATTTTCTATCGGTAAAACTCGATCACCTGGTACAGACTGGGCTATCTGATTGTCAAAGTCCGAAAATCTTTACGAGGGAGTAGGGGTGATTAAAAAAACGGGGAAAACTAATTTTGTGTTTTTGATTGACAATGAACCGCGTAAAGTCGGCGTGGACTATCGTATCAATGATTGCAGTACAATAAACAGGATACGCGATCATCTGCGCTACATACGCATTTTAAGTTTAGCCTTACATTGCCCCCATAATGCAACAAAAGGGAGGGAATGTCGAGGCTCGGTAAGAGCCACTCCCGACCGCGGCTGGTAGCTTCCAATTAGAAGGTGGGCTATAGAAGGTCCATGTTCAGATCACTTCAAACACAGGCTCATTTGGAGGATTTTCACCCTTACATCACACTTTCGAGGATAAAAATGAAAAAAGTGCGAAAACCAGGGTGCCCCATCGGAAAAATCCAAAATGTCCGCCAAATTGTCAAAAAATTGAAAATTTTTTGACGCATAACTCATCTGGTTTTTTTTTTGCTCAATTTGCTTAATTTTGGTGGGGCATAAACCATTTTTGGGGTATTAGTAATCATGCTATTTGCAAAAAAAATGCAACTTTCATTCCATCTCAACGATAGCCTTTCTTTCCTGAAATGACGTTTTTGCTTAAAAATTGAGCTCTTAGGGGAGGCGCTTCCCATAAATGCGCATCCGATTGATAAATGTGATTTTAACATTCATAAGTTGAAAGAGAGTTTCATTCTGAACACTTGCTGAAATTTGACTTGGCGTGGTGGTTTGCGGTTTTTACACTATAGGCTTTTTAATTTGTCATAAAATGCCCTCCATTGAAACCGACCCCACTAAGACAGTTCGTTGACCCCTGGTAATTCCAATGAGATGTTTTTCGTCAATTTTAAAATGATGCCACGGGAAAATGGCAAGTGTTACACAGCTCTATCTTAATCTTTCAAAAAAATGATGAATCAACATTCTTATGATGGCCCCACTGGTTAAAATTGGAAACTTTTATATGCTAGTACTTTTTGGGAAAGCCCGCTCAGCAGCCAATTTTACGAAAGCTAAAATTGCCATAATCAAGACACGAAAGTCGTGGTGAGATAGAAGTTACATAGAATGATTCTTTGCAGCCACAACAATGGGTATTGCCACAAAAATGAAGGGAGTAACAAAAGCTTTCAAGTTAGGGTCAAAAATATGATTTTTTTGGCCATTTTGGCGCCCATTGTGGATTTTATATTGGGGCACCCTGGTTTTTCGCACTTTTTATTTTTTTTTCGTCGACAATGGGATAAGCACATTAAAGTCATCATCTAGCCTGTGTTTCGAAGTGATCTGAAACTATGACCCCAAATATGACCCTCTATAGCCCACCTCTACTTCAATATGCCGATTTCTGGTGAAAGTGGACCAAAAAGCAGTTTTAAAATTACTTTTTTGAATAAATTGGGCTTCAAGATAGATGATTTGGATCCAAAAAGCATTTAAGGGAGCTATTTATCCTAGATGCGAAAATTAAACTTGATTCTCAGTAATTCACCCTATATGTCAAGGGACCCCATCGACAGGATCGCCCCTTTTATCTATAGATGGCCCATTTCTGATTAGGACGCCACTTTTTGAATTTTGTCTGTTTCTTCCTAGCATGTTCAAAATTATGGGTGACGATGTATCATATTGTGGTGTGTAACATTCCTCCCTGAAGCTCTACCTCCATATGCTTAACCAACTTGCTCCTGTCACATGTTTAGGTGTTGTCTGTTGTGATATCATAACATGCAAAAATGACATTTATGGTTTGTCAACTGCGAAATAAGGTTTATGTTTGTCAAGCTGCCATCTTCAACAAACCACATTTTCCTATTCCTACTACTTATTTTTTGTTGGAGAATAAGTCCCACTTTGTTTAAGATAAAAATTAAGGAAAATAGCTTTTCTTGTAGCGTATGATATGAATGAAAAATTCAGTGTGTGGATGTGACATGGTCCGTTCACTTACCATATTTTAAAGTTGTCTTTAATAACAAAACATCAATTATTTCTTGTTAACAAAGATATTGTCAATTGATAATTTTGTCCTAAATTATTGGATAAATATTTTGTTCATTGCTCACTCTAATATTTGTTTACAGCAATATGGAGGTGGAGTGGAGAGTACTCATTGTCCGTACTCTATTTGTCACATCCACCATATTTTAATGTGTAGAATTGGGGGTCTAACAAGAATGAAATATTCACTGTAATATTAATTTGGAAATACAAGTGGAAGAAGCTTTTTATAATTGTACCCTACACATTAGGAGCATACGATCGTTATGGGCTGGGCATCATTTTATTAATGTCCGTTCACTTTTTTGACATTAGTCACATCCGTCCCATCCAAAACAACTTTCTTTCATTGCTCAATATATATCATTAGTGTACCCAATTTCATGATTTTGTTAGAGCTTTTTGGTGTCACTAAAAACAACAATGAGTTATGTGTCCTATTTTGCTCTTAAATTAACGCCAGAACCACTAAAATGTGTCCGTTTCACACCCATTTGTCACAATCCATCAAAAAGTTGTTTTTGGATAAAAATACCTATCTGACTCATCAACTAACTTTTGATTGGCTTTTTCACATTGTATGGGTTATATTTAATGTCATTAAGGTTGCTTGATGTTTTCAGGACCATTTCCATTTTTAATATTTTTCATAAACACTATTTTAATAAGAAGTACGAAGCTGGCTCAGTCAATGCATGGGCTTATGAAACATATTTGAAGAAGAGGGGGGCCAGAAAAACATTTTAAATTAAAAAAATGTGATAGGTTTCTTGTCACAAATTCGTTGGACCTGACTAAAACTAATCTTCAGATTAAAACACTACTCATAATGAACATTGTCCGTTCACAAGAAAGAAAAGTCACATCCACCCCTAAACTAGCCAATATACTGCTGATTCCCAATACGGCCAAGTAAAAAAAAAAACCTTGTGGTCTTCGTTCCTAAACTTTTTGAAAAAAAAAGAGGATGGCAGTTTTTTTTTTTTTTAAATTGCCAAATCCAAGATGGCGGATTGTCCTTTCCAAAAGGCAATAAGCTTCCCAAACTTTGACTACTTTTCTTCAGACTCACCGGTATGTTTTTTGCTTCCAAAGGCAATTCCCTCCTACTAACTTTTAAAACCTTTTATTAGCTCACAACACGATGAATTTTGGTCTTAATCGGAAGAAGATTTAAAAAATGGGCCCAATCACCTCAGATGACAGTGACTGACCGTGATTTCCGTGGGTATTTTTCCCAATTTCGGAAAGACAGCTGTATTTAAAAAAATGGCGCTCTAAACATTCTCAGAAACCAGGAAGTACATTTGGATATTCGGTATGTTTTCCAGTCGTATTTTTTATTTTGATGGCAACGTTTTTAGTGCGATGACAAACGGGGAGCAATACTTAATCAAATCACATATCGACTGTAAAAAAGAAGAGTACGTTTCCACAGGGCGATTCAATATTCATAGACTTGTCACAGGCGTCAAAGACTCTACCTGTGCTGACGTACCCATAGTAGCCTATTGCATAAGAGAACCGAAAATTTATCGAACTAAAAGTTGAATTTACTCCGTTTTCGAGACATTTTTCAATAAAAAAACGAAATTAATTAAAAGAAAAAAAACTTTTTTTTGATGCGGCAGGCCAACGTCATGCGCCGGGCAGAAACTAGTATATTTTTTTACTTGGCCTAAAATTGTTTTGAAATTTCTACTCTCTGCTTGTACGAACTCATAAATGTTAAATCTTCAATTATAAAATCTTTGGTTGAAAACACTTTTAATTCAACATCATTAGTTGTCCGTTCACATTGTTAATATGTCACATCCAACTTTTACAACATTGATATCACATCTATTTAATTCCCTGGCCAGTTGGCATTATTTGTCCCTATTACCTATACTAAGAGCTTTTCAACGACAACCCCATTGATTATCAGAGCGCATACATTGATTATTTCAAGTGTGAAGTAACTACTTAGTATTTAGTTCCATGTTTTCGTCACAAATACACCTTGATTTGCCATATGTCTGTGACATAATTTATTCAAATTTGTCCTAGAGAAAGCCTGGGGTTATACACTTTTGTTACCCCCCAATGTCCATATGTCATTATATGGATCAATCAATGTACATATTATTCATTTGTATTTGAATTCATTTTCAACAAATTACGCACAAAATTAAACAAGTAACTTGAATTATATTTGAGAGGGGTGAACATTACGCTAGCCGAGGTATTTTTATGAAACCCTGTAGCCTTGGCAAGTAAAAAAGAGTAGTAAACAACTTTTGACTCACTTTGAAAAATTAACCCTCAGTTGACAAAAAGTGGCGCCTAATTGTGAAATGGGCCAGATGTAAAATTCATAATTAGTAATTCTGAGATATAAAATTCAGGGGAAATCCTTCCATATTTAATTGTATAGTTCCACAACAGTGACAACAGCGGCTGATACTACTTACATTTGTACTACTACTAGCGCTATTACTCAACATGTGATTTAAAGCAAATAAATGTACATTTTGTTTATTTCTAAGCCTTTTTTGCAAATCACTAGATGATTTATTATAAGGACACTAGCAACAACTTGGGTGAGTAATTTTATCTGAGTTGTATTGTGAGTTCAATAAATCTGCTGCTACATCATGTTTTTAGGTACATGTACACTCTTCTGCAAACCTAAAATAGAGCGGTCCATAACAAAAACGTTCCGATTAAAGAATGCGTCTGATTTGCTCGTATATTTAGGGTTGCATTGCAAACTAGTCTCGCAACTACTTCATGTACTTGACTCTTCCATTCTTCAAACTTCAAGTTCATTCAATCATTGCCTTTTTCTCTGTGCCGCAGCCGCTGTGGAGGAGTATCCGTTTTAGGTTTTATTAAAGGGGGATGGCCCGATTTAAGTCAATAAATTTTTCATCTTGATTACTATAGAATGGCCTTCACCCCAAAACGGTGAAAACTAGTAAAAGGAACTTCAACCATGATGAACGTTTTTATTTGGGCGTACTCGCATCACAGTAGAAGCACTTCCGTATACAATAACCTGTACTGTAGCAGTGTAAATGAATAGGCTCCGAAGAAAAAAGGTTTCGCAAATATTCGGAGAGCTAATTATTATCCTTGCTCGTAAAACAACTTGGCACACACTTACCGTACCTGAGAAGGTCTTTTATCATAATGCATACAATTCATAATTAGTAATCTATACAAAATTCAGGGGAAATCCTTCCATTATATAATTGTATAGTTCCACAACAGTGACGACAGCCACAATACTAGCGCCATTACTCAACATGTGAAGCAAATTGTAGATGTATTTTGTTTATTTCTAAGCCTTTTTTTCAAATCATTGTCGATGATTTGTATTCAGGGATTTCAGGGACCCGAGGTTCCGTGTCATTGACTCTTGACTTATCATTCTGACCCGCGAGAAAAATTGCCGAGCGTCATTTTGACCCGCGGCTTTTTTAACATAAAGCATCTCAAATGTCGGCCAAGTCGGATTTCCTTTCCCAATACTCTAAATTCCCGTAGTCACAAGTCATTTTGACTCGCGGCTCTTTGCACATCAAAGGTTTCAAGAATCAAATGTATTATAACCTTGGACATTAGCAACAACTTGGGTGAGTAACTTTATCTGAGTTGTATACTGCTGCTACACGTTTTTAAGTACACTATTGCAAACCTAAAATAGAGGGGTCCATAACGAAAACGTCATTCCGATTAAAGAATGCGTCTGATTTGCTCGTATATTAAGGGTTGCATTGCGAACTAGTGAAAACCCCCATGATCTGTAATGTTTCTCATGGATATTTCAACCCATTTTTAAGTTAGAGCTAAAATGTGATTTTAAAATCCCCATAGAGTACTGTGTAAAATTATTATTGGTCAACCAAATGGGGCATATTTTCGCTCATAACATTCATTTAAAGGTGCAACAAGAGATTTTTGAGGCACCCAAATATTGTGTCATAATAGTAATTTCATATAGACTATACACTCAGTAGATTTCTTACCTTGTATTTGGCTACAGAAATGTCTCAAAAGAGAGAAAAAAGGAGATTCTGATTTGCTTATATTTCAATATAAAACATAGGCTGAATTTCGTATTTGCTCCTATACGAAATTAGAAATTTTATAATTTTTGTACCAAAGAAACATTTCTCAGCTTAATCCTTTCAGATGGGGTTATTTTTGATGGAAAGCTTTACATCAGGGCAAAAATCAGTACTTTCAATTTTTTTAGGGACACCTGATATGTGAAATCTCTCGTTGCACCTTTAACCCTAAGATTTCATCTTATGAGAAAAATAACAGCCTTCTTCTGATACCAAACTTTTGACCACTTCCGGTAAAATCTGGGGTCTCTGGGGACGAGGCTATATTAGCGATCGGACCATGGACCTTTAACTTTAAGACAGGGTTCGATTTACCCAGGTGCACACATGCACCAGTGCATGTAATATTGACTCTGTGCATGTGAATTTTCCTCTGTGCATGTTATTTTTCTGTATTTTCAGCCCTTATTTGGGAAAAAGCTAACATGTGCATGTAGATTTTATTTTCTAAATCGACCCCTGCTTTAAGAAATAAATGTAAATAACATACCATGATACGTCATGTACCATGGTAATTGGTAACGTATACCGTATTGGTATGTGACACGACAGAAACTTTGAAGGCAGTCTATGTCTATGACCATGATGACTGAGTATCAGTATTGTATGACAGTCACAATGTCATGTCAACATAGTGTACCGTATTCGACCTATTTAGCGCCCAGTGCGCTTAAGTCACTCGTATTAGGGGGGTGCTAATTTTGGTATGTGTACGTGCAGAGTAGTGTTCGATTTAGAAAATAAAAGTTGCATGCACAACTGGAGTTTTTCTAAGAAAATGGGCTGAATAACACAAAAATCTGCATGCACAGGCAGAATTTTACATGCACAGAGCAAATGTTACATGCATCTGTGCATGTAAAACCCCTCTAAATCGAACACTGGTGCAGAGTGACGTGACGTCATGTGCGTAAGTTCATGAGTTACTTATGACCACAAAATCCCCATAAAAAAGCTTTAACACGCCTGCTACACCTAACTTCTACGTAAGCATTGGTACGTTTCTATAGCCTTCACAATGCTTTTTACTTTAAAATAAAGGAATTTTTTAAATGAAAATGTTAGCAGAATAGTATCCAGAGTATAATAATAATATTGTTTGTCGCATGTATCGGAGGCCTCCCAAGTGAGCACACTCTCATTAGTGTATTACAGCATGATTATAGGTAGTTGTCGCCATGCCGCAAGGGACAGGTTGCGGAAACTTCCGGAAGAAAACCTATTCTTCCGAAGGATGGAAGAAACTGGAAAAAAGGTGGTTGCTTTCTCTTCCAGTTTCTTCTTTCTTCGTCCGGAAGAACTAAAAATGGGAAGAAATTGGAAGAAAATGGTAATATTAACCAAAATGTATTATGAACAACATACTAAATTTCTCCATATTCATCTGCTTTGGCCACTTCAAAGCATCAGCTCCAAATACCCAGGCACACTAAGGCAATTTGCCTAGGTGCCCCTACCATTTTCCTTGGTGCCCTACATTATTATGCTATTCTTTTAACTGTAATGCTTGGTGCCCTTTTAAATTGGGCAAAATTGCCTTGCCCACCCTACATCTTATTTTTGAGCCTGATCTAAGGCTCACTTTACTTACTTTAAATTTACAATCTGGTTTTTTTGTTCAAAATTAAATTTACAAGTTTTATAGTTCATGTTAGTATACCTTTGCAAGTATATAGTAAAATTTTGTCACAATTTTGTTTTGACTTCCTATCAAATTATACAGATGAATATTGTAACTATTTTCTACAGTCTTCCATTGTCTGCACATTTATACTATCACAGTTGTAATTGTAGATCAAACATGAAAAAGCTGTTAAAATCTGTATGGCCAATTTGTCTAATTATTAAAATACAAACTCATAAAAGTAGCAACCATTAAGTGTTGCTTTTTTGTTGTAAATGCTTCTAAAGTGGGAGAACCTGGGTTAGGGAGAACTATAACATATTTTTGAAGATGTTCAAGTCCTTTCAAGAGACTCGGCTTGGCCTTGCTGGTGTGAAAAGTGGGGGGAGAATCATTTCTTCTCCAGTAATTTTTTTATATTTAGGGCCTTATGAATAATGTGAGTTTACATTATCAATCTGCATGGGGTAGTAGGCGGGGTCGCCGGGATGGTTCACATTTGAATACTTTCACTATATTTCATCACTGTATAATATAAAACCAAAACTGTAAGTCATTATGTGCTTTACAATAAAAAATTTTTAAATGACTTTTGTAGTTTCTTTCCTCCGCTTTCAGTGGAAGAAACTGGAATAAACCCGTTTCTTCCAATGGAAAAAACCGCGGAAAAAAAACGCGTTTTTTTCGCCTGTGGAAGACACTGGCGAACCCTGGCCAAGGGAGATTAAAAACCCGAAAGCCACACTGAAAAATACGGGGTCAATAGATGCTCAGCGTCAGTGCAACATGAAGTGAAAAGTTTTTGAAAAGCCCGTTCATAACCAGAATGATTTCTAATTTGATAACAGCAATGTTGATGCCATGCGGTTTCCACAGTCAGGCCAAAAAGTTCTTGCCAAAATCGAGTGATTCCCTCATATTCACTCCAATTCACTCACTCGAGTTGGGATTGAGTGGGTTTGAGTGGGATTTGAGTGGGACTTGGGATTAATAAGCCAAAATGAGTGGGACTGCCATAGTGCAATGTGTTGTTATTGATTTTTTAGCGCTCAGTTTGGGTTTGATTGGGATTCTTATCTTTCACACAGTTCTACTGTACCTCCATCTAATTTAGGACTACATCAAAGGTCAATATAAGTGCGTTTTGTACTGATGCCTGATTTGCTTATATCCGCATCGGATCCGCTGCATGCGCACCCACCCCGGCTTTTCAATGCACTATCCGCACGTAGCGTTGTAGGAAGATAGATACGGACGACGTGCAACGCTACATGTACTGAACGAGCTGGAGTGGAGGCACACTGCATGAATCTGGTAAAGAATTTAGTATTCTGCACCGCCCTATTAATTCCTTCAACCTCATCGTAATAACTGCATGTTGAAAGATTTGGCGTTGGCAGAAATATTGAAATCACTGAATCATTCATCCGAAATGGTAGCTTATTCGATCGGAAGCTAGGGCTGACCAGGTACCTTGTCATCACGAAAGAACTTAAGCTCTTTATGTGTGCACTTTATATTTCAAGTAAATTAACATGATCAAATGGATTTGAGAAGGCTCTAATTTCAGGTTGACAATGATAAAAATAATACTGCCTTTCATAATCTTTATCCAAATCGATACCACTTTCGGGAAATCAGGGGTCCCAAAGACTCAAAACACCGCCACTTTAAATTAACCACTAATCAGTATTATTACCAGCAAAGCGAGTCCCCATGGAAACCGAGTCCCGCCTGAAGCTTGAGTCACCGGTACTGAAAATTCCTAGCTCGATACCCGTACTCGAAAAACACACGTCCACATTGTCATGTCATCCATTTGTCATGGTTTGAATGTTATAGCACCTTCTATGCCTATTTCCCATAGAAAGACCTGTAAATTTAAAATTTTATGAAAAATCATATTTGCCCGCAATGGAATTTCATCAAATTTACACAGGATGTTGTTAGTGGTTCAAATTACTCCAAATTAGTTGTCAAAAGTGTGACGCCGTTGATATTTTTTGTTTTATTCCCATTTTGTCTTATAATCGTATTCATTAATTCTGGGACATGACCGAACAAAACACCGCGTATGTGCGTATCCTTTCCTCGGAAGTGTATGTTCCAATGCCCTTGACAACGGCAATATAGCACGGTTAATTGCAGGGCGCAGTAGGGCGTAGTCGTGCGTATGTTGAATGCATGAACGCTTAAGTATCAAGCTCTCTGTGCGTACGCCGTGTCCCAGAATTAAAGAATACGATTATAATAAATGAGACTTTCAAACAGCTGTGTAACCGCATTGCAGCCTCCACATCCGACGCTTAAAATCTAACTTTTTAAATATTTCATGATATCAAAAGTGGTAAAAATTTGAATTATTCCATAGTTCTTTATGAAGTATTTCAATTTTGTTTGTATTTTTTGTTAAGTATGGTATTAAATCATATTTTAAAAACACTTTTTAAACAGTTTTTATCTGAGGCACCTTTGAGGAATTTAAAGCACATTTTGGTGTCTCTGTTAACCTCGGTAAATTTGAGCTTGCTTCAGCAGTTGTTGGAACCTTATGCAGGGATGCAAGTTTTCCTTCCATGGTTCAGGAATTCCTTTGTTAGTCTAAATTTCTGTACTTTTATCTATTTTCAGCCCGTTTTTGGATCATTTTAGACCAATTTGCACACGTTTTCCTTCCCACATGTGATATGCCACTGGCATCCCTACTTGTGATTTCCTGGTCATTTCAAAGTGATAGATTTGAATTTGAAAAATTAAATTAACAATCAAGTTTTAAATTTTGGTTAAAATGTCACACTTTGGGCCCCAAATTTATGGACATACCCAGTGTGAAAATATGACATGAACTCCGCTGGCATGAGTTGGGACAGTACCCTGGATATGACGATGATGAGTCCCGGCTGGCATGGGCTGGGATAGTCCGGGATGTGACTAACATTTTGTGCCCGGCACCCGGGACGATACACGGACAATGGCGGGGATTGTTACAATTGTCTTTGGTAATCTCCCCTGCTAAGTCCCGGCTATGCCGGGGTCCCCGGGGGCCGGTGTTGCAATTGACAGAAGCATAAGATGCAATCCTGTGGCAGTGTGCCTAGGTTAAAGCAACATTCAAGTAGATGTAAATTTGTAAGCCCCCCCAAATATTCCTCAGAAACCCCTTGAAGTTGGCAGATTCTCCATAATAACTTGATAATTTACTATATTTTATAGTGCTTGGTAACATCTTGACCTCGAGACTAGCCGAGATGGAGAGCGGGACGTCTCCAAATGAAGGAGATGGTCCAATGACTATCGACGTCTCACTGGAGACTGGACAGGTGATTGAGCCGCAACGGCCGCCGAATATCAGTATGGCAACGGAAACAGTTCAGCCGTCTCATCAGGAAGATGGGCCCAATCAAGGGTACAGTGATTTACAGGTTAGTGTTGCCTTCAGAATCAAGAATCACAATCAACTTTATGTATCAACAATCACTAAAAACACATTCACACATCATCAGGAGATTTCTGCGTTTGTGATTGGTTGAGAGCCAGTCATAAACAATGATTAATGCCCTGCAGTAATCGATTTCTGATCACTTTTGGGGTAGGCATGTAGAAATACATGTTGGTAGACGTGTGTGTACAATGAGCATGGTTGCTATGGCTATTATTGTCTCAAAATAAATAATGAAGCCCAATTAATATACTTGACTCTTAAACAAAACATGTATTTTTCGGAATATGTGTTGAATAAAGTACAAAACATGCTTTCAAATATTTTGCATGTTAATGCACATTCGAAGCACAACCCTATTCTGTAATGGAACATCCCATTTGATACATCGATCGTCCTGTTTTTCTCAAGTGTGAAGAAGACGAAAACATGACATGAAAAGAGAATACACAGAGATGGAAATGAAAACACATCAAAACAATATCACAATATAAAAAATTCAAAATACAAGACTTGGAATATCCCAAAGTTAGCCATACTTCGAGATAAGTTCTTTTATATTGATTTATTTTTTAAATTTGATTGCTGTTGTGTTTGATTCAAGAGTTCCAAAGGATAGGTCCAAACCTCCGTACAGATTGGTCTGAAAATACTTTCTTGTTATGAGTCAAATTATTGTCCCCGCCGAACGAGTTCGGAACGGGGACTATGAAATGAGCAGCGTCCGTCCGTCCGTTCGTCCGTCTGTGACAAAAATGTTAACCCATGTTGTATACCATTTATCTGGACTTCCGTAAGGGTGACAATGATGTAACTTGGTGGAAAGAAGCGGGTTGGTGAGTTCTCGACCTAATTAGATTGTGGCCGTGAAATATGCTAATTAAGTACCTAATTTGCATAATTTATGAGAATTTTCCTGCAAGGCCTGTTTACAAGTTTTCTGGAGTTCTGTCAGGCCTATAATGATGTAACTTGGTGGAAGGAAGCAGACTGAAGAGTTCTTGACCTGATTAGATTTTGGGCGTATTTCGGGCAAATTGAGTATGCAAATGAGCTAATTAATATGCAAAAATCAGCGTAATTACTATATTTTTGAAACGGTACATTGG
>JAMKCH010029784.1:0-23861 GCA_023653785.1 Ophioderma brevispina | reverse complement strand
AAGCATACTGTTTTTAGTTGCAGAAAGTTCTGATGAGTAATGGTTTTGAAATTGACGTCCATTTTCGCTAGCAGGCTTTTGATTTCAAAGGTCAAATGCACCATACAATCTCAATCCCCTTGGCAGAGTTCAGTAGCTTTCATTCACCAATGTATTAGAAAATACACCCCATGGTTTTTGGGTATGATATTTGATACCCAGATCACAAAAGGTCAGTTCTTGTCAATGTATGTACAAGTACAATTCACTGAACTGTGTCCTTGGTGGATGAGCATATTGTAACTCATAGTGATATATATACAACAAATCATGCTGTTATAAGGCTCGTGAATCTAAACCCCCGCTCCTAAATCTCCTAATACCACCTTGGCCTCTCTATACCACCAAATACCACAATGTATCTATGTAAACAGTGTACTGCATGAAACCAAAATGCCACAAATAAGCACAGTAGTATTTTGTAATATTTGTGTGTGTGTGTGGGGGGGGGGGGTGGGTGCTACGGTATATAATTAATTAAAATCCGGTTAAAATGAGGAAATATACTAGGAATACTGTGTTAAACCATACCTACAGAGGACGCTAATATGCGTTCACTTTTAAAGAGCTTAGGAAGTTCTCTATATCTGCATAATAGTGTTTAAGGTACGTTGTATTACAACTTATCAATAACGCGCAACTCAGCGTATCGTGCCGTTTCAACAATGTAAAACTAAAAGAATTGTATTTTTTCGAAGCCAATATTAACGAGATGAATACCATCCTCTATATAAGGGAAGATTTTAATATTGAGATTATTTGAATATAACAAAGGATTTGTTTGAATCAATATTGTGTAAACACAATTCGAATGTGAATTGCCCTTTGGCAATATCGAACAAAATAATTAAAATTATGACGGTGGAGGTGCGAGATAAAAAAGAATTTTACACTCCTTTTCTGTGAAATTGACGTTTTTAGGACTTGGTGAAAATATATTTGCATATTATGAAACTATGCACAGGTAGTAATGGAACGCTATGCAATCAATTTTCATTATATACCATTTGCTGAAAGATTTTCTGCCGAAAAATAGGCAAGTAGTCAAACAAAATATGTACACACCCCTCACCTGATTTGAAACTCCTTGGCACTCGAGGTTGTCAAATTGGCACCAAGTGGATGTCAAAATTTAGTCCTCAGGTGGCCACCTAACGACTGATTTCAATATCAACAAAGCTGTCACCATCAGTGTACTGACACAATCATCCATCTCATTCTATGCAATTTTGCTCCTTTAAAATGACCCTTTTTTTACATAAAAAATAGATGAAATTTTCTTTTACATGAAAAGTAAGCATTTCTCTTTTGTGCTGTATTTAACAAATTTTGAGGATAATCTGCCTGCTGTTACTTATTGTAATTCCCTCTTCTAGGGATTTTCAACTAGATTCCCCCCCTTAAGAGCAAAATATAGACGCATCAAATTTGGCAAACAAAATGCTTTAAAACGTGTTCCATTTATATTAAAACACACATAATAAATATATCAAATAAAATATGTACACACCCCTCACCTGATTTGAAACTCCTTGGCACTCGAGGTTGTCAAATTGGCACCAAGTGAATGTCAAAAATCCGCCCTCAAGTGACCACCTAAAGTCTGATTTCGATATCAAAAAAATGTTGTCATCATCAGGATACTAACACTATCATCCATCTTATTCTATGCAATTTTGATCCTTTAAAATGACCCATAGAAGAAACCTTCTTTTACATCAAAAATAGATGACACTTTCTTTAGTAATCATTTCTCTTTTGCTTTGTATGTCCCCCCCACTAAAAATAAATTAAAACAATATGAGCATAATGTGCCTGCTGTTATTTATTTTAATTCCCTCTTTTAGGGATTTTCAACTCGATTACCCTTTACAGGATTTCGTGTACATAGACGGCTCGATCACTTATTCAAAATGATAAGTCGAAGACAAACATTAAACATGTATTATATGATAGATAATGTCAAAAGAATTAGTCGTGGGCGACTAATGGTCTATGGTTTCAAAAATACAACAAAACTAGCAATTTAATGAGAACTTGGGTGGAAATCCAAGATGGCGGCCTGGAAACGTATTGCTTTCAGGTGTTTGCAAAAAATAGTCATCAGAAGAAAATGAAGTGGGAAAACAAGCCATTGTCATGTTTTATATGGAATAATTTGCATAAGGATTACTTTAAGACTCAAAATTGAAGAAAAAATCGTCTTTGGTGTAAAAATCCACAAAATCTAGGCAAATTCATCAAAAAACAAAAAATAGGGGATACGCAACATGTGATCTATATAAATTCTGTAATTGTTATCAATACAGTGCTAGCCAAAACAAAAACCCAATTTGAAGGGCAATTTCCTCATTAAACAACAAAATTTGCTTTTTCAGCTGAATTTTCTTCTAGGGCAACAAATCAAGTTACTTTACTTGTACTACACCTAGAGCCACCCATTTCTTAAAGATAATTTTTTTTAATCGAAATTAAAATAATTCAAAGGATTTTCTTCACATGAGGAGCTAGAATGTATACATCCTATCTAGCCCACATCCCAAGAACACTGGTTTTTACTGTAAGTGGTCGTATTTTTTGTGTTTGAAAAACCCGCTATTTTTTGGCATTAACCCTGTGAAATCTTACGGTTAGAAGATGATGTTTGCTTTGGATGGTATGAGCAGAAATGTCCTGGAAGGGGCCACTTGTATTCTAAAGTGGATACCATGCTTACGTATGACCCCCTAAAATGTACCAAAACCACATACGCTTTTGCTCAGAAAGTTGGAATAAAATATTTTTACCACTTTTTATGGAACGATTCTTATAGTGTGAGTTATTTATGATATCTAGGGTGTATATCGCCACACTACTTGAATGGTCAGTCTCTTCCGAACGTATCACCATGAACTTAGTCCACAATTAATCCTTTACGAACTGTGTCCTTAGTCTGAAGGGAAAAGGGGTATTTGAACAGCAGAATTAACAATTTTGTTTTTCACATTAGTCATTTTACATATAACATATTTTGGGTGATTTCATGTGTCGAAATGTTCAATAGTACTGTTTTAAATGCCAACCAGTCACTAACATCGAGTATGGTCACCCCTTGCATGAATCACTGCGTTAAGGCGTCGCGGCATACTGTCCACAAGGTTGTTTATGATGTCATTGGGCAGAGCATCCCACTCATCGGTCAGAGGCTGAGCTAACTCCTGTAGAGTTTGAGGAAGATTGTCCCTGTAATTCATGGCTCGGCCTAAGGCATCCCAGCATCAGCATACTCGATAGGGTTCAAATCAGGGAAGCAAGCAGGTCACACCCCCTCTGCCTCCAGAAATTGTCTCACTACAGTGGCCCTGTGCGGCGTAACATTGTCGTCTTGCAGTCGAAAATTGTTTACATAAACCCTTCTTTCATGTGGCAGACAGTGGTTTTCCTAGAATGTCCAGGTACACGGCAGACTTCATGTTGGCACCACCAGTGTTTTTCCTCCATAATGAATACCGGCCCATACCATCACTGAGCCGCCACCACCTTGAGTCGATTCCTGAATACAGTAATCTCGGAGGTTTTTTAATAGACGGACCATCTTGATGGTCACTGATGTAGCGGTTCTCGCCAATAAACACAACATTTCACCAGTGTCTGAGCTTTCTTCTGTACTCACTAGCCCAGCGAAGTCGATCAACTCTGTGGTGAATGGTTGGGCGTAGATATTTGGTCATTCGTTGAAGCATTCCCCGATCTACAGTTTGGAGGGAGACGTTGATTCCATAGTGTCTTCTTCACAAACGACGAAGACGGCTCGTTGGCATTTTCCGGACTCTCCGGCACAGATTATGCAGTCGGCGATAATCTCGTCTGGTAGTCAATCGTGGTCATCCTGAAGATTTTCGTGGCCTCAAATGACCCACCTCTTGATGATGTCTGAGGATCTTACAGACCGTACTCTGCGATATTCCAAGCGACTCTGGCTTGTTTGTACCCTTCCCGTCGGGCTGAAAGTACTCTTCGGCGTATTGACAATGCCGTTGGCCTAGGCATAGCATAGCCTAAAGGTAACAACCCACTCTGAAAAATGGCTCTTGCACAACGCTTGGAGCAAGGGGAAAATGAACAAACAACAGACGTCTGACAATTTTTATAGCCTCCTTAACATTCATCACCTTTGGGCTCAAGACAAGTAGAAGGACTTAGCTTCTCACTATAAAGCAATTGGTTCCTTTTTGAGAGCACCAAAATATCGCATTTTGATGGAGACGTTTCATATAAGAAGTCCCCAAATATGCAAATAAAGTATTGCCCATTTATTCCGTCAGCGCTACTGCACATGACGTAACCATTGTACTACCTAATTTGCATACTTTGGACTTCTATAATCAAACATTTTCTCAGTTTGACAGTATTCTCAGGCGGTGAAGGTCATTAACGTTTCGTTACTGAAGTTGGGATTTAGAGTTTGCGAAATATTGTTAGACCAATGGGCGACATATCCCGCTAAAATCGACTCACATGGCCATATCAATTACATATAATCTACCATCAACCCTCTACACCTTTTGGCATATAGCTAGAACACGCTTTTTGAGCACTTTTCTCATCAACAAAGATGTTGGTGAAGAAACTTTGAGAAAAAAGCACTTGAATTTGAATATTTTAGGGATTTTAGTTTCTGCTTCCGTCAGCAGACACAAGTTTTGTTTGCAGGGAAGAGTGAAAGTAAGCGTATGGATGTTTTGTTACAGAGATGGACCAGTATATTTAGCTCGTCACCCCTTGCCGAGCCCGAGCCGGTAGTTGCGATTTGTATTTGAAGCAAGGCTGATTATTTTTGATGATCACGTATTGTGTATTGTCGTGATTGTAACATAGGCTACTTACCATTCAAAGTAGTCCATATCCCATGTACATGTGTTCTGTCAAAATGTCCTATATAATGCTCACACATCACTTACTGGGGCTATCTACACGAGCGGAGCAATGTGGTCCAGTGCTTGCATGGTGTATTACCTACATAGAGTAATCGTGTTCGCACCTGCACAATCACAGCCGTAATACTTGAACTTCGGTCTTGGTCATTGAGGGTGCCGTATACGTAATGACGTGACTCTGCATTCGCTTTAGCATTTCGATTGTGCGGCCTTTATTTCACGTGTGTGTGCAAGGAAGGTCAGCGCGTGCGTTTTTAAGGTGCGAAACCTAACACGCACAGTGACGTACCCCCAACTGAGATCGAAATATATGGAGTGCGGATAGGGAACACGCTTCTATCGCGGGTTTCTCATGCATCAACACAGTGTCACGCCTATAACGCGCGATTTCCATTACGCACTGACGAGCACGCACTTACGCGATAGATCTTGTTTGTCGCCACAATCATGCTGTAATGGCATGAAAATGTGCATCGTGCAAGTACAGTCCAACGCACGTTCAAACATCTGGATCTTGGAAGTTATCATATACATTTGATGCGGATCTGGTGCCCTGAGTAGATAGCCCCACTGTAATGTTTTCGGTCTTACGTTTCCTTTTAACATGACATCTGGGTGTCTGGAACATTCCGCTCAGTTTTTCTTCTAAGCCTGTATGACACAATTTTGACGCAATCGGTTGTAGATTTGACCGTGACGCGTGACGTCAGACTCAATTGGCGGTCCGAGTCACTCAGACTTGGACTCAGCTCGTGGACTCGAACTCGGGTCCCATGGACTCAAACCTCATGGCCCCTGCCATGGACTCGGATTTCGCCGCCGACTCGGACTTGCTGGACTCGGACTCAATTAATTGAACCCCAGTGGACTCTACATTCAACAAAACACAACACACATCTATCTCCCAATACTGCAAAACTAGTAGTTTGAATGATCACAGATACCATAATTTGTTTACATGCCTTCATCTTCTAAAATATTATAAATAGCTGACAAACTTAGCTAATCAGATGACCATGATATTAAATAGTCCAACTGCACCAGTTTCTCACGATTTTTGTGAATTGCTCAAAATCAAAAAGTCACAGAATTAAATTGGAACTTGAAGAGATTGCTGTAGGTTATTGTTACATACAATCAGGCACAGCCGTCATGAAGTAGGGCTGTTACGACCCTGCCAGAGACTTTGCGGAAAAGCTGTGAAGATCGTACGCGCGTGGAGTTTTTAATAATAGCTGAGTGAAGAGCCACGCGCTCTCTTAAGCAGCTTAATTGATATGCGCATGCGCTTAAACAAATTGTGTTGCCCTGTCAAGAAGTGTCCGCTGTTGACAAGGGGGGGGAGTAGGTCATGCCAACCTAACACAACAGCAACTCAAAATGGTCACCAACTTCCGGTGCTAGTCTGTTTCAAAGACTTAACGGTAGGAGGGCGCTATTACGCATATCGAACGTTAACACACGCTTGACTAAAGAGTGGCCGGTCACGAATATTTAAATCTAATTACCGTTATTGAAATTTACACATTGTGCAGGCGGGTTAATCACTAACCCCGACGGATTTTGAAGTCAATAATTTTTCCTTAATTTATCATATATTACTAAGATCTTTTGAACAATGTTTAAAGAGATTTTTTTAATGTCACTGGGGACCGAGACTGCATAGTAAATGCACGTAGAGTTCCACAAATTACTGTTTGGAATCCCAATGCGCAAATCGAGCAGATCGGTGTCCTAACCCCCCCTGGCTGTTGACCGAATTGCTGAGATTTAATTGTGACCTTCACCGCCTGGTATTCATTAGCTGAGTCATTCATGTCAGGGAGGGTGGACTCGAGTCCTGTGCAAATATTTGTGTTAAGCGAGAAAAATCACTTGGTCCCTGTCAACAGGATAGACGTTGGAGGATATGTCCTCTAGTTCCCCGCCATGTGTAATTCCATGATCAATCTACTGCTAGTTCTCAAAACAACCGTGACCCAGAATAGGTGAATGAAGCGTGTTGGTCATAAATAAGATTTCCCTTCATGTGCTGGTGCAAAAGGGTAGAAATTCCAGGCGGTGACCGGCCATTAATGTTTCGTTACTGAATTGGGATTTAAAGTTGCCGAAAAGATATTTTAGACCAATGCGACACTCCGCCTTAAATCGACCACTTGCCATAATCAATTACATGTAATAATCTACCAACAGACCTCTACACCTTCTGGCATATCACTTTAAAAACGCTATTTTGAGCAACTTTTCTCTCCACAAATATGTTGATGAGAAAAATTTTGAGAAAAAAGCACTTGAAATTTGAATATTATTAGGGATTTTAATTTCAAATTTTTCCGTTGCCATCATCGCTTCAGCAGAACCAAGTAGTTGTTTTGCATGGGAATAGTAATAGTAGCGTAGTGGATGGTTTGTTACAGAGATGGACTAGTATATTTAGCTCGTCACCCACTGGCCGACCTGCCTGCTTGAGCCGGTTTTAGTTTTTTGCGATTTTGTATTTGAAGCAAAGACTATCTAGGCAAGGCATGCACTGATGATCTTTACGATCACGTCTTGGGGTTCTTGTCGTGATTGTTAACATAGGCTACTAGTTGAAAGTGTACCATATACCCCTGATACATGTGTTTCTGTCAAAATGTCCTATCTTCTCACACTACTGGGGCTAGCTACACGACGGAATCAATGTGGCTTGCATGGACACGGTGTATGTACATAGAGTACTGCCCAGGCCACAGCACTGCGTGTATACTTCTTTTGGGTCGTGAGTCTTTGAGGGTGCCTCTGCATTCGCTTTAGCGCTTCGATTGTGCCGCCTTTATTCACGTGCGTTTTGCAATGGAAAGGTCAGCGCATGCGTTTCTAGGTGCAAAACCTAACGCGTACAGTCAGTAACGTCACCCTCAAACTTGAGATCGAATATAGGGAACGCAGATAGGAACACGCTTCTAGCGCAGTGTCTATTGCGTCACACGTGTCCGCCTTAATACGCACGTTCCATACGTACACTGACGTGCAACTTGCACTTACGCGATAGATTTGTTTTACCTGCTCAACAGCATGCTGTAACGCATGAAAATGTGCATCGTTCAGACAGTCCAACGCACGTTCACAACCATCTGGATCTTGGAAGCACCACATACATTGATGCAGATCTGGTGCCATGTTTAGATAGCCCCACTGTATTGTTTTCCGTCTTACATTTCCTTTGTGACCATGACACATTCTGGTTGTCTGGAAACATTTCCACTCAGTGTATGACAGCATTTTGACCAGCAACGTTTGCAGATTTGACGCGTGAGCCGCCCCAAGTGGGGACAATCGACGCTAAGAACTTCCGAAAAGACGTCGAGAGTTTTTAGAATTTACCACTATTTATGTTGAAAATTGGGGCAAGTTTTGAAGTCGTTCTTAAAACGTCGATTCATTTGGGCATTTTTCGACGTAAATTTATAAAAACGTCGACCTGTTTCGACGTGCAACGACGTCGTTTTCGCGTTGCTCTTACGACTATGCCCCTGGGGCCCTACGATGTGGAGTTAGGACAAGCCGGACCGCATCGACTCAATTGGCAGTCCCGAGTCACTCAGACCTTGGACTCTCTCGTGGACTTTTCGACTCGGTCCTCATGAACTCGAACATCAGGGCCCATGCCTTGAATCTTGGATTCGCCGCAGACTCAGACCTGCAGGACTCTGACTCAATTGAAACCCAGTGGACTCTGACATTGAACAAAACTACACACCCATCTCCCAATACTGGCAATACTAGTAGTTTGAGATTGTCACCAGGTACCATGATTTGTTTACATGCATCAATCTTCTAAGACTAAATATTATAAATATGCTGAAAAACTTATCTAAATCAGATGAAAATATATAAATAAATTAAAAAAAGCAAAAAATAAATAATTTTGTGAATGCTCAAATCAGAAAGGTCAAAGATAATTGGAACTTGAATAGATGCTGTAGTTTATGGTACATCCCATCCAATGCAATCGGGCAATCATTAAGCAGGGCGGTTACAACAACGCCAGAGTACTTTGCGGAAAGCGTGTGAAGATCGTTCGTACTGGGGCCGTCGTGGAGTTTTTAAATAGCTGATTGAAGAGCCACGCGCTCTCTTTAGCAGCTTAATTGAAATGCGCATGCGCATAAACAAAATTGTGTTGCCTGTCATAAGTGGTCGCCGTTGACCCGATTGCTTAGATTTAATGCCCTTCAACGCCTGAAGAATTCCTTCAGTTTGTATAATGTTAGTGGTTGCATTATGTAAGCTCCAGTTTAATTGAATAAATATATAAAGTTAAATATATATATATCTCGTTGACTAAGTGTAGCCTTTCAATCTCTGAAGTTGGTTGAAAGAACTATAAACATATCTATTCATATTCAACAAGGTTTTTAATGGTTTGTCGTTTTAATATAACCTTGAACCGTTTTAAGCCTTTGTTTTCCAAATTAATGCGTTTAATTTTTTGCTCTAACATAAGTTATGTACAACTTTACTTATTTAAGCAGAATTACTTAATTAAGAATTTTAGGTAAAAAACCCTGAATAATGAGTTCTATTTTTAAATAGCTTGTGATGTATTTTTACAAACATTTTTCTCTGTGTAGCTTTGGAATACTCAGATCCATACATACCCAAGACATTGTATACCTTTTGGGGCATCGGTCAATGGGCATATTCTAGCAACTCCCTATTTCACACGTGGCAGGAAGTGAAAGTTTACCCCCATTTTTTTTTACTTTTTATAAAAAAACGTAACTTAAGTTGCTGTTAGTTATATAATGTCCTCCTGGCTCGTCTTGACGGACATTGGTGACCCAACTGGTTAGGATATTTCGTCCTAGGTGAAGGAGATTCTCCCGGGTCTAAGTCCCGGCAGGTCACTTGCAGGGATTACTCCGGAATTTTTACAAAATATAATAACTATTGATTTAAAACTGGAAGACCTCTCGCCTCGTGGTTCACTTGGGTAGATGAAGCATGAGAGTATCCCGTCCTTCATAGGCACCATTCAAACTGTCGGGTCCACTGAACACGGAAAATCGTACCTGTATACGTAAATCACAGTCATCTTTTAATAAACGCAGGTGAAAAAAAGCGACTGGTTATCCAAAACTGACCAGGAATCCTGTGCATCATTCAAAAGCAGTGTCTGAAAAAATTGATTTAAATAATGAAGAAACACTTGGGCTTTATCCAACATGAATGCCTAAGCGCACACTCATAGACAAGTATCAAGCATAACAAGAAAAAATAAATATATCTAATTTCAATTAGTATTTTTTAGCCTAATTATTTTCCTAAACTTTTTAACACCTTTTCAGCAAAGCAAGGCAGAGAATAATGGATAGGAAAAACCACATGCGTCATGAATATTCATGAGTGTGCATACACCGATTAAGCGCATGCATAATATTCTCCATATTGCAAAGATACGTCTTCTGCATGACAAATTGCATCATCAATGACCTCATTCACCAAAAGGCATCTTTTACGTCTCAAAGGGAACCTTTCTTGCACATCATCATCCTCATCATAATTGCTCTCTATTTTGCTTACGTCTTGAAAGAAATCTTAAGATTGGTAGAATTTAATGTCAAGGGTGTCTAACCCCCCTCCCACATACACAGCTGTGAGTCATCCCTCTTTTCACCCTTGACGATTCTCTGCAGAGTGCGTTTAAGATTATATGGCGTGTTTCACGAGAGAGGGTCGAGTAATTTGGCTGTACCTAGAAAATGAATTTCTCAATAGAGTTTTGTTTGGCCATTCTGTTTTACCTACTGAAAGTAACCAAATTAACAAAACATAAATTTGGAATTTGAGTTGTGTGCACAAGTAGTTTCTAGATATGTGACCTTTTTAGTGGTAAATGTTCCACATTTTGATGGCTACAATTTTCCTGTTTTTGCCATCAATATTCACCAGCAAAAACAATATTTTGTTTATAAAAAATTAAATGAAAACATGATAGTTTGGAAATAGGTTTGATATGACTTAGTGACCCAAAAATACATCTATCAAAAAATGAAATCCTCTGATAAAAAGGTCAAAAATCATCATGTGATAAAAGGTCAAAAATCATCATGTTACTTGCTAAAAACAATCATGCATAACACAGCACCCACTAGAACAATAAATAATCCGAAATCAGATTTAAATATTGTTACGTGATATGGCTAATGAACCCATGCATAATACAGGACTCACTCTAACAAGGAATATAGCTGGAATCATAGCGCACCTTTAAATACCATTATGTGGAATGGCAAATGAACCCATGCATAAACACAACCATGACAACACTCACTCTAACAAGGAATAAAGCTGAAATCAGATAGTGCACCTTTAAATGCTGTTATGTGGTTTGGCTAATGAACCCATGTATAACACAGGACTCACTCTAACAATGAATACGCACATCTGATGCTTAGCCAATTGCGCTAATAATGTGACAACCAAATGGCGAAAGCACTATAGGAGGAGTGTCAGCAGAGGAGTCAATCCAAGGAAGAGTGACGTCCAACCCCCTCTGATAGTTATCCCCCAGACATTAAAGCGCATCTTGGCGCTCCTTTGGGCGTTGTGTAATGCAACTATTGACAGCTTATCAACATGAAGTGATGATGAAATAGCGCCTGAGAAGCTAATTAGATGTTGTGGGTTACAATTGATTGGGCCCTCATGAGCAGGGTATAAAGCTTGCGCTTTCTCTTCGAGTAGGTGAGGTGGTTTCCAACTTTGAAGGCAATTAGGATGATGACCTTACTCATCATTTCCCAGCCCTGGGGTGTTTCTAACTTCATACTCTTTCTTTGATGGAAATATATATGATACGATAAAAATTACTCATATGTTTACATACATTATATAGAAGTGTCTGTGATATTAAGGAAGTATTAAGGACTGGTTTTTTTGGGGGGTGTTTACAATTCTCACCGAATTTGGAGAAGATTTACCTAGGTCCTTAATCTAGCAAGATACAATATAGACAACCATTTTTAATTGTGCATATGTTAACCCTTTGCTGCTCAAATAACATGGTACATGATACCTATACAGAACAGGATAGGCCGTTTGATATGCATTATAGAATTAGTTCAAAACACTCTGAGCACACTTATCTAATCCAAGTATACACTTGTATCTTTAGTATCTCCCTACTTCAGCCGCACAGGCAAAGAAACATAAATAACACCCATCCATGTCTATTGCACATCATGCTATGTCTGCGAAATGAAAACGACCTATCGTGTATATAGTTCACCCAGATACAAAAAGGGGATGCACTCTTGCCCTATGTTATACACGCTACATGCATTCATCTTTTTCTTTGCACACCCAAAACATGGTGAGTCTCGAATGTGAGAATGTGCGCCAGGGGCAAAGATAAATTTCGTAACTGCTGAGTCTAAATACTTTCTTTGACATGGTCCCTTGTGGGTATTCTTATTTGATGGTAATATACTATAGTGAAGCCTTCCATTTGATTACTAAAATACCAAGCTTATGAAGTACAACACATCAGGGATTGTAACTTTTGATTTTTGTAACGGTATTTTTCTTAAGGAACGTTAGAGATATAGCGTGACCTCCCCTGATATTGTCCCCTTAGACAATATGTTACCAGAGTAGAAACATCAACAAATCCAGCTGTTGATTAGATACACAGGGTGACATCCCATATGTCAAAATTAATCGCTTCTTAGACAACATGTTACCAGAGTAGAAATATTTATATAATATTGAATGGCTTTGAATATTATACAAGAATATATTGCACGCGCTAGAAAAAATATTGTACGAGTCGTAGACGAGTACAATATTTTTTTAGCGAGTGCAATATATTCTTGTATCATACAAAAAAAAATGAATTCAATATTATTATTATTATTTAAATATCAGGCTGACTCAAACCAAACCCTTGCGTTGACAGTGTTGTAGTCCAACTGGCGAACGATACAGTGTTTCAATAATGGCGTTCTTGCTAAAATGCCCGATTGCGATACAATATTAAAAAGAATATTGTATTGCATCCGGGGACTTTTACTAAAACTGTACAATACAAAGATTTCTTTGCACCATTCGAAAGCCTGATAAAAATAATAATAACAAATCCGCCTCTTGACATCGGCTTAGTTTGGACCAGATATACCTAAAGGAAATGATTACCACCCTGACGATCACCGCAAAAAAGGAGGTAGCGTTATATGTGTTGTTATCTAGGAGCACATTCCCCGTAAACACAAGGCAGGGGTCCGCTTTGTTATTTTTGAAAAGTGGCATTTAGGGATGTAAGGGCTATAGGATGACCTCCCCAAGAACGTCAATCCATATTAATAAATTTGACATTGTTATGGGTTGTATTTTTGGGGGTCACCCTGTATCTTAACCGTTTACAAGATTGATAGGGGAGAAAGAAACTGGTTTTTTTTTTACTTTCTCCATATTGATGTAGCATTTTGTAAACTCATTGTCCATATCAATATGGTGGTGAAAATTCAACTATAACTTTTGATATGATCTTTGAGAAATCCCTAATACAGTCATGCATATAATTTGTGTCACAAGGAAAATGGACCAATTTGACAAAAGCAAAATAAATTATGGAATCATTTCAACGGACAGAGAAAAAAAAAGAAGGGGAATGAGAAAGGAATGAAGAATAAAGATATTTAGAGGAGAGGGGAATATAATGACGATGGGACGGCAGAGGAACGGAAGGGGAAAGAGAGAGGTTTCTGAAGAGACTCCAACATTTTTTAACATAATGGTGTATGCACGCCTGCTAACAGAAAATGCGTGGATAGGATGTTAAAATACTGACTGCAATCGATTATCAAAATGTTTTCTCATTCAGAAATAATGAAGAGACCCTTAATGATAGCAAAAATCTCAGGTTGATTGGAAAATGGTGGCGTCAAACGAGGGAGGATCGGGTAGTGCTCCTTTAATAGCTTATGTATGTGTGCTACAATGACATTATGCTTTAGCCTGTTATGAGGAAAGTTAAGCAATCGTAAATACAATAAACTTCAAATGTGTGAAAAAAGTGGGAAATGCCGGAATTTGACATGGTCGTTGAAACAATAGATTTTCAAGTTGGTTTGGTTTGCAACTTCATGGCTTTACCTAGTGTTCCGTTGCTCTATCAATTTTTTCGACATGTGGCATCCTGCTAACTTAGCGGTAATGAGGGTTGCAATCGGTGCTTATCGCATATTATTTCGCGCTCTATGAGAGCCATGATCAATATCACACAGTAAGTGCAAAAAGCTCAGTCTAGTAGAAAAATTCTTGAAAAATAGAGCTTAACAGAATAGCACACCTGTCTACACACATACTAGTCAGTCACTTGTACCACCCAGAAAGATATATCACTCGCAAACATTGATAAACACTAGGATACTCATCAGATACGGCGGTCCGGAAAGTGTGTTAGTCTGTGTCACAGACTGCGAAAAGGATATTATCTAAATTATATGGCGCGAGAGATTAACGTTACCAGTCCGTCATAGCGAATGCCATACAAATGAAACTAAATCTTTTCAAACGATGGTTTCAATTTACGCCAACTTTTTTTTTTCAATTATAGAAACAGGATATACGTACTTAACGGACCGCTGTACTCATCAGATAACCCCCCTATCCAATAGGCCCCAATCATCACTTGATGCAATTGGCAGCATTCCACCATCAGCTCATCCAACCCCTTGACCCTTTAGGATCATGGGGCGTGGACCAAAAACCAACTGTATAAACACATTGTAGTCCCCATCTAAGGTGTAAGGGAAAAAACCAAGTGTAAATCATAATAAATTATTACGAACACATAACTGATGTTCCCGCACATAAAACGGCACATTTTCTAAAAATATATAAAATGTCACCTACATTTCCTTTTCCAAAATCAGAGACCAATGGATATGTATAGACTTCAGCTAACCATGAGCTAAAGATATAATGGGCCGGGTTATGTAGGTCCAGGTATAGCCGGTGTTACACTCTCTACGATTCGGGTTTGAGTGACAAATCCCGTCCTCTCTCACAATAATAACCAGGTACCTTATAATATAGGTCGTTGACACTAAATTTTCTTCTGAAAATGCCGTAAATTGAATAGAAATGAGTTAAGCAATTAAGTTACAGATTTGGTTTGCAATAAGTTGTTAGGTCAAAGCTTGCCCAGCAAAACATTCTCTCATGATGTTTGTTCAGTTTCTTCCTTTTTCTAATAAATGATGAAAAAAAAATATGGCCAAAGTTAATTGAACACGCACTATAGAAGCTAAATTTACTTATTTGTGAAAGAGGTTAAGTATTTTGTCCTGAAAAAGTACTCCAGTCTAAATTGGAGAGCGTAACCCTAAAATCCCTCTCTCTTCAGCTGCGCGACAATATAACAATGGTTTGCACTCCCAGATGAAAGTGAATTTGAAGTGTTTTTTCTATACACTCTACACCGCACACCGGGCCGGTGATTATGAATATCTTTACTAGCTCCATTGTTTGCTGAATCATGTTGTATCCCCTAGTCAACTGATATTGGTTGGGGAAATGAATTGAAGTGGACCTTTTATTCTTTTTCAAGAAAATGTGCCAGTTTTATTTGTTGGAAAGACGATTATATGATTTTAATAATTTAATTATGAATTTACACTTTGGTTTTTACCTAGCCCCCCGCTGGAGACTACAAAACAACAGCAAGACGGACATGTCCCATCGACTATACATCTCCTTTCCCCTAATTGTGGGTTCAACCTACTAGGAAGTCATTTTTTTGACAAGTTATAATCATAATCATAATCCATGAGATTTTAAAGCGCCTTTTAACAAGGTAGGCAGAGGCGCTGAAAAGAAGAGAAAGAAGAAAAAACTATAAATTAGGAAGAGGTGAGATTTCATTGGCGTCTGAAAGTGTTAACAACATTGTCCTTTGTTCCGGAGCTCAAAAGGGTAGGCATTCCAAGGCGGGGAGCAGGATGGAAAAAGCCGACTCGCCTGCCATTTCCTGGAACCGAGGAACATCGAAAACTGCACAGCAGTGCTAGAGCTAAGAGAATAAGGAGTCTGGCGAACATAAAATAGATGATATATAGGCCGGGACGAATGAATGAAACGCTTTATGGGTTAAAAACAGGGATTTAGAAGTGATCCGTTGGCAATAGGCAACCAATGCAGAGACTGCAGGAGAGGTTGAGGCAGACATCAGAATCAAATCAGAATCAATCTTTATTTCCATACTAATAAAGATCATACATACGCATATCCAACAATCAAAAAGATTATTTAAAAAAACACAATTATGAGGATGTGGATGGTCAAAATGCCAAAAAGGCCAGAAGGCGACCACCCCCTTAATCAAAAGTTACACATAAAGAATATCAAAATGAAAACAAACAGTGAACATAATCATATAAAATTCAAAATACAAGACTTATATGCTCCAGAATAGTTCCCAAAACCCAAAATTATCATACTTAGAAATAAGTTTTTTTTTATATTGATTTCTCAAATCTTTTAGTTGATTTTGATTCGCTTCAGTGGGTTTTGCATTCAGTGGAATTCTCCAAAGATAGAGGTCCAAATGTCCTGTACATATTGATCTGAAAATACTTTCTATTAATTATGAGTCAAATTATAATTATATTTATTTCTTGTGTTATCAATTGGTGGACGTCATAGCGCTCTAGTAACATTCCTTAAAGGTAGTTTGGCAACTGATTTGGTGGCTGTACTTATACATACAATACCCACCCACCAATTCTAAATATAATAAAGATTTTAAGAATATTGTGGCTTGAAAAAATGGCGCCGTATGGCTTCATATAATGGCTATTAGAAACAGTTTTTCTGAGAGCCCATTTCTGGAGCTTAATAACTTTTTTTCTAAGGACAAATTTTTGACGTATTTCCCCATAAATTAAAAATAGCCTAATTTTAAAAATACGGCAAAGATGATAGTACAATACAAGAACGTAAACTCGTTTGTAATAATATTTCAGCTTATTTACCATTCCCTATTTCGTGACTATAGTTTTTGAAATACCATCAGTATGGTTCTTCCAAGTTAGGTTTTCATCTATTAGTTTGGGAGTACCCCCTAGAACTTTGTTCAGATCTCTTTTTTAAATTTGGATTATCGAAGTGATCGTTATTGCCTCCAAACGATTTCATTTGGGGATGACTTATCATTACGACACGACTTATATCATTGAACATGATTTCACATAACGGATATTGATTCATATGGGAGTTTCCCAATACCATGTAGTTTGTTTTTGGTAGCATAACAGATAATTTATTTGCTTTAAAACTAAACAGTTGCTTACTTCAGACAGTTCATTATTGATCAGTTAATTTTTGGTGTAATATCAGTATGTGAGTAAACTATTGTCTGTCCATCTGCAAATAACTATAAGATTCCAATACTTGTAGTCTTAGTAATATCATTTACGTATAGTATAAAGGTATGGCCCCATTATCGATCTTGGGGAACTCCACAAGTTAGCTTTTAAAATGAGATTGCCCAGAATTATACCATCACTTGTTTCGATTGGATAATAATCTTAAACCAGGGGGGGTTTTAGTACACAATTCCCCGAAATCCAGAATAACTTAATTTTGAAGTAAATAGTATCATGATTATCGTGTCAAATGACTTCGACAAATCTAAAAAGATACAAATTGTTGTTTTCACGTTTTTGACTTGCGCATTGATTGTCTACAGAACTTATTGCCATATAGGTTGAATGTTTTTTTCTAAACACAAATTGGGCTTATCATTAAGTAGTCATGCCTGTCAATTATGCTCATACATCTGTTGAAAAACTAAACTTTCAAGGATTTTGAAAAACAAGGGAAGTAGTGAGACGGGTCGATAGTTTGAAATATTTCAGCATCATCCTTTTTATATTATAGGTACAACTTTTGCTTCTTTAAGATCTTCTGGAACTATACCAGTAGATAAGGGAGATTGAATATCATGGTTAGTGGTTTGATAATTTCAATTTTGATCTTTTAACAATAACATTACCAATACCATCTACCCTGGACTTTTGTCCTGATTAAAATTGTCTATATTTTTAACGATTTCATTTTCAACAACAGGTGTCATAAACATGCACTTTTTTACGGTTGTTAAGAGGTAACTGAATATTTTTTGCCAGGCGTTATGGATATTTGATGCAAGTTGTGGTTGACCATATTCACAAAAAGTCGTTGAATTCTTTGCAATTTCCTGAGGATCTGATATGGTTTTTCAGAAGCCGTTTGATTTGTGTTTGTAGACTTGTTTTTCCCAGTCCAATAAATTATTTGTTTTCCAGGTTTGCCGCATATTGTTCTTTGAATGTTCAGATGGCTTGGAAAGTAATCTCTTTTGGATTTTCGAATAAGCTATTGTAACCTTATTCGTATGTTTTGAAATTTTGTATTCTATTAATAGTTGGATTTGCAAGATAATCTTTATTACTGTTTTATGTTAATACTTATAAGTAACCCTTTAGTTATCCACGCGTGGATTTGGTTCTTTCTGTGTCTGCTAGTCCACTTTGGTCAGTGGATATGATGCGCGTGGGCTGTCTAAATATAAGCCGAGGCAGATTTGTTCTGTAATGTTTGAAAGGGCCGGGGGTGATGTTCTTTTTGTCTTTAACATTCATAAGGCAGTTACAGTAATCGAGCTTTGATAATACAAGAGTGCGACAAACATTATGACACGATATCTTGTCAGATTTCAGGATACGGTTTAAATTAGGAGCTGAAAATTGACCGAGCGTGAGAGATTAGTAATGTGATCATCCATAGACATTGAGTGGTCAAGATCACATCCAGGTTGCGGCTAGAGGGGGAAGGCCGGAATTATATCTTGATCAAGATGAAGTGAAAAATGTTGAAGGGAATTGTAATGATTGCGAAGAGCAGGCAAAAAAAACTCAGTTTTATATTGGTTAAGTTTGAGCTTGTTGTTAAACATCCATGCTTGCAGATGCAGTGACACAACCGGCTTAGCTTAAATAATGTACATACAGCATCACCAGGCACATTTGGGTCAAGATGGAATAGATCTTGCCATCATCAGCATATTGTGATAATGAAGATGGTGAGCTTGACTTAATTTGGCCTACTCTGCGAGTGTAATAAATAAAACCCAAGGGGCCGATGACTGAACTTGGGGCACACATTCAAATAAGTTCAGTTCATAGCTAAGGTCCCTTACAGTTGGATTGTTGTTACTATGCCCTCTCCCTGTTCGGAAGCAGGGGATTGCATATTAAATGGTCTGATTCTGAAAGCTTACACAAACTCGAATCATCTGACATGTAACATGGATAAGAGTGTCCCAACTAGAATGTTATTCTCTTGAAACAATTCGCTGATGTAGAGCAATAGCGAGTGTAACTACTGATTGTGCAGCAAAACAACCCAGCACAGCAATATGGTATGAATGGTGGTATATGCATACAAAAAAGCCCGGGCCCCAGTGCAACACCAATTGCGATTGGAGTGCACACCAAGCGCTGTGCGGATATACCACAATATACCAACAACTTAAACGCGGGGGGGGTGCACTGGCACGTTTTCAGAAAATATGAAATTTCTTCAATCAAATGATAGTCTAGACCATGGAAGAATAGAGAGATATTTTTACACATAAAATAAACATTCCCAAAAGCGATAGGTACATTAATAAGGTTATATAGACATCCATAAAATCAACAAAGGTGTTCTATTACATCAAATATCATAGACTCCTACTCATTGATATAAAACCCACAAAGGTCAGAGACCAGTCAAGCAGGGGCAGGCGTGGAGACTTTTGTGTGTGTATGGTGTGTTGGTTACACGCCAATTTCCGCGTCGGCTGCTGAAATGAATGGCGCCAGCGACATTGAATGAGTAAAATCGTTCTGTTTACCTATAAGCGAGCTAATTAGGCTTAATAATTTAATAACCATGCACAAATATCAACTAGCGGGCGCACTTATTTTTCAAATGAGATGCTCAAAATGAAACTTCAAAGCATTGCACTTAAATAGCAACTTCAAAAAGTTTTCAGTCAGTTTTAATGTAGAAACGTAACAATATTTTTGCTCCATAAAATGCTGCATATTAACAAATTAAGCTTATAAGACCAAATTGGACAAACATATTTTTCGAAATGGTTGACTGATTGTACTAGCTTTTTTCAGCTAAGACCATGACAAAATAGAGCAGTAGTCCTGTACAGTGTGTGTTACAAATGATTAGTAAATTTTAACTGGAGATGATGATAAAACATCACAGCAAAATACTATATCTGCAGGATTTTGTATAAATGATCTACATTTCTTTTAATATTTCATTTTTTAATAACCTGGTATATCTATCATATAGAATTTAAAAGTTTCCATGCAACCGAAAACCTACTATTGTATCACTAAGCTTACTTCATATTACCTTAGGAGCAATATTCAATAATCTGATAATCTGAAAATACTCTATTGTTAGTTATATGAAGGACGTTTTAAAAATACGAGTGTGTAAGAGGGTTTTAAAATGTTGGTACAGTTCCAGGTAATATTTTAGCTCAAATATGTGAAATGGGAGAGTAAGCTCAAAATATGTGGAATGGGAGAGTAAAATACTTCAAAAATCTGGAATAATATCAAGGGGCTGCATTGTATGGATAAACACAAATATGAAAGTTAGGTTGCAGTTCCAATTTATCTATGATGAAATTTAGTGCGTAGAGCAGTGCAGAAATGGGCCGGGAAATATTGAAGAGGTGGTAGCAAATAAATTGAGATGCCTTTGAAAATGTAATGCTTATAACATTGCACCAAAAATTGTGATTTGACCTTTTTAATTTCCCATTTTGTAGCTTGAAAAACTTAAAAACTACCATAATAATGTTTAAAAAATAAAAATTGTTTAAATTGCTCAGATCTAGTCCAGTATGGCATGCTTGTTCAACGGAATGAATTGGCGCATACTCTCTCTATTGGGATTTCTTTGCACTTTTAGACATTTGACCGGCGTTTTATACAAAGGATGAAATATATTTTCTGCATTACATATTGTACTCATTTAAAGACACTATCAGTAATACACCCGAAAGAGTCAAAATATTTAAAAGGGAAAGTAAGTCGTATCATTCTCTTAAGTATTTTTAATGAAAAAAAAATGTACAGAAACAGTCGGGACATATAGAGTGCGTACTGCCAGGAAGCTGATAATTCTGAAGTTTAAATGGAAATGCTTTTCATGGAAAACTGAAGGGCTACAACTTCAAAAAAAATAAGTGAAATTTGGGGTCATTTGAGGTCAGAAAGCAATGAGACAAAGCAATCAGCGGAGGCGTGTCTTCTGTTGCAAATTGCTGATGGGGTAAACTTTTTGTGTGGCAGAATGATTTTTTGTATTGATAGTTACAGTGTGTGGCTCACAATTGATTTCATGCTCCCTTGCATCTGATATTGTTAAGAACAATTGACCATGTTCTCGTCCGTCTTTCCCTATGTGTGTGTCTTGGACTGTTCCGTCATGTCTCGTCCCGTCCTGTCCGTCCTATCCAATAATAAATTTTAATATTATTATGTATGGTGGGGTCATGCTCAAAGTCCTCCGGACTTATTATGGCCTCTCAGGCATTTAGGTAATGAATTACAAAAATAGTACATTTTATTCATTAAGATGTAATTATTATTTATTAAATATCTTAAAATATCATATATAATATATATATTATATATAATATATATATATATATATTATATATATATATATATCATTATATAATGTACTGACTGAATGAAATGCAATAAAAATTATCTGGAAATCTGAAATCTATCTTGAAAACGAGCGTTTGTTCAAAGCTATCAATGATCATTCATTAAAACCTTGTTGTAGTAAGTGTCCGTAGACAGTACTTACTGATGCCAAACTGACTGAAAAGAATAAAAACCAGGAAGGCCACAAAGGTTAAAACAAGACCGATAATTTTCCTTGGAATAAATTCATCTCCATTCAACTTACAAGTCTACAAATCATGTTAAAATGTATAGTGTTATAAATGGTGCCCAAACCTTATGCTAAAGAAAATTATAAGGACAGTGATCGCAATCATACAAATGGGATGATTAACATGAAAGTATGTAAACATATCTGCAAATTGATGTAATCATTTTTTACAGATATTATCACAAAATTCTAAGCAATCACCAAAAGATGAACAAGACCGTTTACAGACACCAAAATGACCAGTTAATATTATACTTAAACTAAAAATAAATAAATTAGGTTGTCTTCAAGCAAGTGAGGTGATTTGCTAAATGCATTGCTTAGGGAAGGGGAGTGTAAAGGTGTTCTGTCATACACTTTTGAAGTTTTGTTACTATTTGATGTTGATTTCGCATTGGTTATGATTGGCACTGGATTGCCAACATCACACATTATATTCTTCTACATTTTAAGTCAAATTTCTGTCATATTTGAACCTCAGAAAAAAGAAAAATTAAAGGTATTGTTCCGATTTAAATATGCATCATGTTCTCTACTTAATGATATGAGAACCTCCACTTGCAAACACTCTCCAGCATGTATCGTGTGAAACAAACTTGTGGTTTTGATGATAGAATAATAATGCATCTTGCAATGCCATGTTCACTACTGTGCTAATACTGATGGTAAATTATTAAAACAGCTGCAGTTTTGTCTCGATCTTGAGAAAAATCTTGAGAAAATCTTGTAGAAATACCTTAAAAGTGAAAATAAAAGAACAACAAAAATAGTACATCTAAGAGAATTGCGCCACAGTCCTATAAATTTACTGAACTAATCACTTCTTAGCTAAAATGATTGCGCTGCAGGCATATACATTTACAGAACTAACCATTTCTTAGGTAAGAGGAAATGCGCCGAAGGTCAATAAGTTTACTTAACTATTCATTTCTTAGCTGGTGCACAGCAGTCCTATAAATTAGTGAACTGCAATCTTGTTCATAAGTCCTTGGAACACTTGTTAAAGGCGAACCTGTACTAAGAATAATTTATAAATATATGTATAAAATAATTATTGAACACATATTGAGTGGTTTCATGGAAAAACGGAATCATACTAACCATAAAAATGAATTAAAACGATTTTGTCTGACCATACGCTATTTGAAATTCGCGCTAGTGCATATGGAATATGTATACGTGTTATGCGATACGGACGGCACAGTAGCGTCATACACCTTCACCAGCGACGCTTTCATAATGTGTATTGCATGTATGACGCAAACGTGCCGGTGTGAAAGCAACTATAGTCCGGCGGGAGCCATAGTCCGGGCTCCAATAGACGATAACGGAATAAAGCGTGAAACTAATGTTGCATGAAGAGTCAACTAAATTGAGTGCCCTATTCCTTACCTTTGTAGCCGGACTGTGAGTACGCCGGACTCTAATAACTTCTACACCGGCCGTATCGCATAACACGTTATACACTAGCGCGGTTTTTAAATAGCGCATGGTCTATGGAAGCTTAAAGGTGCCATCCACTTGTCAAGATGACTAGATAATTGACATGAAGACATAATATCGCAATTTTGTAAACATTTTGTAATTGAATGTTATATATATATCTTACCATGAAGACATCGCACTTTTAGGAAGTCAACTTGGCAAGATAGTATATCTCACCATGTTAACATCATATTTTAGTAAGTGGATTTGACAAGATAATTTATCTCACAATGACGACATTATATTTTAGGAAGTCAACTTGACCAGATAGATTATCTCACCATGACGACATCATATTTTAAGAAGTCAACTTGGCAAGATAATTTATCCCACCATACATCATAATGTAGGAATTAAACTTGGCAAGATAGTATATCTCATCATGACAACATCATATTTTAGTAAGTG